>JAABKJ010017545.1:5172967-5431287 GCA_011634705.1 Andricus grossulariae
AATTTACAACTCAGAAATTTTCTAAAAAATAGTAGAATTTTTAGCCAAATTATTACATTTTTCGCAAACTAGTTAGATTTTCAAACGAATGATTGAAGTTTTATTTAGGAAAAGCAATTTTCAATTGAAAATATTAATTTTTTTAACAAAAGTGAAATAGTTTTATTCAACGTTGAAAAAATGTATTAAAAACAAAAACTAACTTTCCACAAAACAGTTGAAATTTAAATTAAAAAGATGAATTTTTGAATAAGTGATAGAATTTGTGAACGAAAAATATTAAACTTCAATAAAAAATAATTGCACTTTTAACCAAATATTTGAATAATTAAGTCAAAAAGACAATGTTTAAACAAAATAGTTTCAAATTGAACTTTTCTGTTAGACATTTTCTTTCGAGTAGGAAATAGATTTTTTGCTGAAAATTCTTGTATATGAGAAAAAAATGTTCCTTCTGTTGGAAAATTAATCCTTTTAGTTGTAAATTTAACCATTTTGTTGAAGTTTCGTTGTTTTTTTGTATTGAAAATTCATCCTTTTTACTGAAAAATACATTATTCAGTTGAAAATTTACTTTTTTAGTTAAAAATTCATAAATATTTTGAAACTTCATCTTTTATGTTTGAAGATTCCTCCTTTTTGTTGAAAATGAACCATTTTATTGAAATTTGTATTTTGGTTGAAGATTTGTTCTTTCGCTACAATTATAAACGACACTAGCACACTTATCAACAGTTTTACTAACGACATTAAACATGATATCATAGAATCCATAGCAGGTTATAGTAAAGATGAAACAGTTGCAAAAAACGTTGAGGAAGTTATCAATAAAAATCTTTCTACGATGAAATCTGTTCTAACAGAACATCGTGCTTTTCGAACATTTGAAGACCTAAATATTTACATAAATCCACAATCTTATACTCTCGGAGAGCGACAAGAATATGTTTAAAAAAATAATGTTATTATTTTGGATACAGTGCCTGTAACTGCTGAATTCATACCTTGGATAGCACGGTTTAAAGCATTTTTTGAAATACCAAAATTATTAGATAAAACTCTTGCTTACATGGATCATTTACTTGAAGACACGAGTATCATTAGCAATTTCGTTCAGTCGACACTTTGGGCTTCTATCAAGTCTAAGTTTGGTACAAAAATTGTAATACCATTTTTTTTATTTTTCGATGACTACGAGACAAACAATCCTTTAGGTAGCCATAGAGGTATCGCTAAGTGTGATGCCATTTATATATGTATTCCTTGTTTAACTCCTGATATGCAGGCTAAGCTTGAAATATTTTTTTATTTGTATTGTTTAATACGTTAGACCGAACAGTTAAAAAAAAAAAAATTTTTGATAAAATTATAGAAGAAATCAAATTTTTGAAAGAAACTGGAATAACTATTGATCTGCCTGATGGAAAAACACAGATATTTTTTAAGCTTTGTCTTGTTCTAGGAGATAATTTAGGTTTAAACCAAATTCTTGGCTTTACTACAAGTTTCCGTAGTAGAAGAATGCGTATTTCACACATTACCTGATTGGTATGTGACTGAAAATTACACCGTTGATGTAATGCATGACGATTTAGAAGGAGTGGGACAGTATGATCTAGGACTTTGTTTTTATCAGTTTATAAAAGTTTATAAATATTTCAAATTAGAAGAACTTAATCATCTCATTAAAGCTTTTGATTATGGTGATCATCGAAACAAGCCTCCGGAAATCGTTGATGAGCTTATATAAAAAAAAGAATAAAAATGACAGCATCGGAAATGCTATGTTTTATTCGTCACATCAAATATCTTGTACCTGAAAATAACAGGGAATGGAATTTATTGAAAACGTTATGTTCCATTATTGAAATATCTGTAAGTAGCTATGTTTATAAAAATACTGCACATGAACTGCGTTTGGAAATATCTGATTATTTGGAGAGTTTAAATGAAAATTTTCCCGGTTCGGAAAAACCAAAACACCACTTGTGGCGGCATCATCCGCGAGTACTATATATGGTTGGACCTTTGTGGAAAATAAGCTCTATGCGCTTTGAAGCATTACTAGGGTAGGGAAAAGAACAGCTGGAGTGTCTTTAAATAGAATAAATGTATCCCATACAATTGCAGTTAAGCATCAGCTGCGATTCAATCATCGCTTGTTAGAAGAACTATCAGCTGATTCTGAAACTCAGACTTTACCAAAGTTCACTAAAAAAAGTATTTATAAACTGTCAAAGTTCCCATATATTTATAACGATTAACCTGAAACTATGTTAACATCAAGATATGCTTCGACAGAAAACTCAATAAGCTTTGAAGGTGACTATATAAATGTAGGCAATATTATTATGATGCCTCAAGAAGATGGTCCTCAATTTTACAAAGTATGTGAAATCATTTATCTTGATGAAGATAATTTCATAATTATAGCTGAGTTTTGCATGAATGTAGTTTTAGATGAACATGTAATGCTTTATCAAATTGATCTTGCGGGATATCAATGTGTTCTTTTAAAAAGTGAATCTTTGTATGGCATATCTGTTACCAATTGCGCGAGAACTCCAAATGGAAAAACATACGTTGTGAAAAATTGGTTTTAATATTTTTAATTATCATAGGACCGTTTGTACATTTTTTAAATTTACTTATAATAAAAATCAGTGTTATAAAAACTTTATTGCTGGTCATATTTTACAAGCTCATTACCTGGCATACCCAATCACATAACTCATAAATTCTATCATTTTTATGCAACAAATTTACTAAATATTTAAACTTATTTCGTCAATTACCTGAATGCACATATTTGAAAATTCGCGCCTGTCATTCTTAACCTTTAAATTTGCTGTGCGCATTGATATAGCTTCTTATAAGAATATTAGATTTGTTCTTATTTAGATTCATAATAATTTAAATTACTATTCAGTTCAAACATGCAAATGATAGAATCTGTTGCATAATTTTAACAGTTAAATCATTTGTATACCCAAACGAAGGCATGTGCAAGTATGCATTCAGAAGGGTGGGGGAAATTTTACCGTGATGCATTATAAAATTTCACTGAGTATCATTACGAAAACTATGAGACTCCCAGGAAAAATTATCATACAAATAATAGTTTTTAGAATGTTTTAATAATTTTTATCGAACAGCCATAGTGTCCCAGGTTTACCGTGATGCATTGTAATTTTTCCCGTGGCCATCGTCGTAATTTTTAACGAACTTTTTTATCCGTGTACAATGCGAGAGATATTTAATTTTTTTTTTTTCAATTTTTGCTTAAACTTTTGTTAAAGTTGGATTTTTGTGTCAAACTGAATACTTTGCACGGAGCGTCCTCGGTGTATGAGCGATTTTAAAATAGATTTGAATTTTGGCACTACATGGGAAAACTGCTTGAACTAGATGATGGATTCTTTTTACACAAATTTGCGTTTAAATTATTCTCTCACTTGAAGTACATTATTATGAAGGATTTAGACTTATTTCTTAAAATAATTTTCAAAGAAATTTTTGGTCTTAGAAGAAAATTAAGTTATTTTCTGTCTCTTTAATAAGACTTTGAATTTTTTATCGGCGCATATACTATAAGGCTTCGTAGTTGACAACTCGCATTTTTATAATGCTGTAATTCAAAGAAATCTTAATTTCTAATAATCTGAACTTCAAAATTCAAAGGAAGTCAATGACATTTATAATAATTCCGGGTGAATTTTAATAAATTCAGGATAAGTTCGTAAGACTTAAAAAGAATTCAAGTTAATTTAAATGAATTGGAAAACATTTTAAAAATCCAAAATAATTCGATTGATTTGATTAAGATTGAAGTGAATTCAGAGAAATCCTAGGGAAATGTGACAAAATTGATGAAATCTACAGAAATTCATGATAAAAAAATTCAAGTTAATTGAAAAGAAGTCAAAACTATGAAAATATGGATTGAATTCAGTAATTTTTATATGAGTCGAGGAAAATTCCAGGAAAGAATTCATTGTAAATTAATAAGAATTCATAGTTTATTCAAAGTGCATTTAAATGAATTGCAACAAATATTTGAAAAACTCTTCAAATCTATGAAACCCTATGAAATCCCTTTCTGATGATATTTCCTGAAATCCTGAAAAGAATAATTAAAATACCTTGAAAGCTTTTAAGATCCCTTAAGATCATTGAAATACCTCGAAAGTTTTATAAAATCCTATGAAATCTTCAAACATATATATCTTAAAATCTTTTGGTTTCTGTAAAATCGTTCCATATCTTTTGAAATTTTATGAAATTCTTCATAAACTCATTACATTTTTTAAAACACCTTCAAATTATTGAAAACAATTTTAAATTTCCTAAAATACTTAAAATCCTTTTAAGTCTTTCAAAATCCCTTAAAATTTGTTGAAGCTCTTGAAAGTTCTTTGAAATTTTTAAAAATACCCTAAAATCTTTCAAATTTTGTGTAATCCCTTCAAATTATTGTTTTAATAATGAAAGTAAATTTATGAAATTCTGTAAAATCTTTGGAAATACCTTGAAATATTTGAAAATCATTGAAACCCTAGGAAATCCCTCGATTCTTGTTATTGCATTCTTTGAAAATTTATTAAAATGCCTTGAGAGATTTTAAATCCCTATCTGAAAACTTTATTGTTGCTAAAAAATCGTTCCATATCATCCAATGTTCTAGGAAATTTTTAAAAAACCATTGAACATTTTTTAACCATTCGAATTCTATGAAATTCTTTGAAACCTTTCGAAATCCCTTGAAACTATTTGAAGCTTTTTCAAGTTCCTTGGAAGTTTTAAAAATACCGCAAAATTCTCAACATTCTTTGAAAGGCCCTTAAATTATTGAAATCTATTACAAATTCCTTGGAATCTTCTAAAATATCAAAAAATATTTCAAAACATTCAAAATATTCTGTTAGTCCCTTGAAATTTTTTAAATCTCTTGAGAATTCCTTGGAATTTTCAAAATACCCTATAATCTTCAAAATATTCAAAAAAATTCAAATCTTTTTTAATCTTTTGAAATCCCTTGGCAATGGTTAGAACTCTTGAAAATTACTTGGAATTTTCAAAAATGCCCTAAAATCTGCAAAATCCTTTACAATTCCTTCAAATTATTGAAATTTATCAAGAAGTTCTTAAAATGTTTAAAAATACCCTATAATATTTCAAACGAATTCAAGAAAATTCAGGAATAGGAATTGAATAGAATTCAGAATTCAATAGTGGTCAACCCATGCATTAATGTATTGAAAGAAAAGTGACTAAAGTGGTAATTTCCATCTAGGAAGGCGGTTGTAGGGGACTTAAATTTGAATTTTACTCTCCAACACCATTTCATAAATACCCATATTCTTCCGTTTTTCTAATAATATTTTTATCCAGGGGATGTGGTCGATTGGGGGAGGGGGCATACAGACCTTTACAAGAATACCCATATTGTTGGAGTTTTCTAACACTATGAAAATCCTGGGTGTTGTCTATGGACACGAACCCTAATCGTACGGATCTAGCTTAGGGATGGCATTACAAAGGAATAGTGCATAATATTTTGCATCGACATTTAGGCATGATAAAGCTATCCGTAAGATGGGTGTCGCGATTGATAACTATTAATAAGTTCTTGAAATCTTTTAAAATATTTAGAATTCAATAGTGGTTAACCCATGCGTTAATGTATTGAAAGAAAAGAGACTAAAGTGATAATTTCATTTTAAAAAGTGACCATAGTGACTTTATCTTAAAAAAGCAATCCTGACTTTTTCTTGGCTTTCCCTGGCCAACAAAATACACTGACTTTTCCCTGATTTGAAGATTTTCCCTGATCTGCGGCCACCCTAATTATTTAAAAACCATTTTTTCCCCTTCTTTGTTTACCCCTTCCGACATGAGTCTGGAGCTCTAAAGAAGTAGATCTTGCATTTTTGTCAAGTGAGATGCAGTCCTTTCTCTTGTGTCTAGGAGCACGCGATGAACGGTTCTTCTCTACGACGATGGCTAAGATGTTAAGCTGAGATCATGGCAAGGTTCCGAGGCTAATTACGGTAATGAGGCAGCTAGAACCACCGTATACAACTGATACGCTCGCGTCTTCGCCGGATAGTAGCCTAGCACTTTGAGCCGGCTTGGAAGCCGCCCTCGATCTGATAAGATAAAAGTACTACCATGCGTTCTCTCACCCCCACCCCCACCTACCTCTAACCCTACTTCGGCACAAATTCATCGCTCCAACTCTTTCTCCTCTACCTCCCCGATTTACCTTTCGCCTTTTACTGTTCCTTACCACGTGTTGCTTTTCTTTTTCATTTGGACAATCAACATCCACACCAGTGCGAGTCTTGGCTCGTCACTCCCGACGGTTTCCGATTCTTTGAGGAGATACGATGATATATGCCACGCGGCTTGCTGCCGTCTTCGTTTGATGCCTAGAGTGTCTAATATAGAATGCTAGTCACTCGTGCAGTCACGTTATTCGAAATTTTTAATTGATAATTACTTGCTGATGTAGCTAGTGGTGATAAATCAAGGAATTTTATCTCAAATTTTTGGACATTTAAAAAGAGAATGGAGGTTTTATTCTCGATAAATTGGGGTGCAGGGTTACATTGGAAAACTATTTTGGAAAATAAGAATAAATAAATAAATGAAACTAATACATTCTATATATAATTATATATAGGTGGATCATTGTCAAAAAGGTGTGCAACTTGAGTCCCAATGGTATTTCTAGTAATGATAAAATAACAAAAAAAAAGTATCGCAAATCTTTTCTCGAAAATACTATGGGATGTCAACTTTTATTGGATTGATGGCGTCATTCTTAACCGATCTTAATGAAACTTGACTCAGAGCCGTAAAATGTTAAAGCGTATAAATTTCACGAAAAATTAAGCTTGATAAAGTCAACAATTTTAAATTTTTACCCTGGAAAAATATTTAAAAAATCGAATTTTTCACCTTTGTCAATGGCTGCAGACAAAAATATCAAATCGATTGACACAAAATGTTGGCCTAAGGGAGTACAGGGGTACAAAGCCCCTCTTGTATATATATGGAGATTTTTTTATGAAGAGAACCGCAGGATTCCACCGGAAGAGGATACCATTCCAGATAGAAAATGGCACCCGCTCCCGGCGAAATCGCTGTAACGTTTAAGCTGTAGCCACGTCTTACGACCATGAGATAGGATGTCTGCGACGGACTCAATACGACAATCTGACAAAAGTCTCGTGTGCCTGGAAAACACGGAGCGACCCAAGGACGACCGCTTCTGCATTTTCCCCGCATGTGTGGCGGCATTTTGTTGACATGCACGAATGCTCTTCAGGCTACAAAGCAATTGAAGCTTGGAGCCTTCGAGGGCAAAGCTGATCAGGACGACTAACTTAACAGAATCGTCTTGAAAGAAACCCTCGCAGATCCCTTATCAGGTCTTTATATCTCTCTTCCTTTTTATTCTTCTTGGGTGTGATGTACTTCACGATTGGTGCTCAAAATTCTATAATGAACATGGTTCGTTTTCGAAGTCACGGAGAACTATCAGGCCTCGAGTGATCTACAGAGGCAATTTTTAAGCACATTTATTTCATATATATTCATATGTATTTTTTTCTTCTCTACTTTTCAGTCTCTGCAAATGATTCTTTCTCAAATCTATTGCAATGCCGGGCACTCTAATTACTCAGTTGAAACTCCATCTAGAAAGGAAGTTGGAGGGGACTCAAATTTACTTCTACTCTCTAATATCATTTCATAAGTATTCATATTCTTCCGGTTTTATAATAATATTTTCATCCAGTGTGCGTGGTCCATTGGGAAGGCGGGGGTATAAAGACCTTTACAAAAATACCCATATTGCTGGGGTTTTATAATACTTAAAGGGAATGATGCATAATATTTTTCATTGACATTTAGGCATGATTAAGCTATCCAAAAGATGAGTGCCGCATTTCCTCACAGTTAACCAATAACGAAATCGTGTGACGTGTCTCAAGGATGGTTCGCAGCTATTTCAGGGGAATACACAGGGCTTTAGGCGTCTTTTCGTTACTGTGGATGAAATATGGATACACCACTATACGCCTGACACCAAGGAACAGTCCAAATAGTGGGTTGTTATTTAGGAATCTGCACCAAAGAAGGCAAAACCCGTTTCATTACCCAGAAGCAGCTGTCTTTTGGGATTTGCAAGGAATATTATTCATCGACTATTTGGAAAAGGGTGAAACTATTACAAAAAAGTCCTGCTCCATCATGACAACATACTAGCTCACTCATCTGTAGTTTTGGCCACAAAATTGCTGGAGAGAGGGTTCCAACTTGTTCCACATCCCCCTGTTCTCCAGATTAGGCTTCTTTGGACTACTACCTTTTCCCCAATATTAAAAAATGGCTGGCGGGAAGAAGATTCTTATTGAAACGAGAAGGTAATTGTGGAAACGAAAGCGTATTTTGTCGAGTTGGACAAATCCTATATTCGGAAGGGATCAACAAACTGAAGCAGCACTGGACGAAGTGTATAAGCCTAAAAGCACACTACATTAAAAAATTAAAAGGGTTTGCCCTAAAAAATTAGGTACTTTATATTTTCGCACGGAATTTTCAATTCATCCTTGTATGTATATATAGTTTCAAATTGAATGTATATGTGGAAGTTTGTCAAAATTTAAAAGCATGATTTGACACTACATACAAAAATACACATACCCACGTAGCAAATCAAATAAAAGTTTGTAATAAGGTTGTTATACATTAAAATGGGTTTGAATTTAAGGCCACCAAAATTTCTCTAGATTTCAGGTAAGCTATAGAATTTATGAATACTCGTATACTTCATTTTTAAAAGGGAGGAGGGTCATTATTTTGAAGTATTATAATAAGTTAAACTGTTTAATGTGTCAAGTCCTTTTATTTCCTTGATTCGCTTGTACATTGTTCACATTACAAAATATAGTTTTTTTTCGAAGTCAAATTAAAATTTGAATAATAATTTTCAGCCACATATTACCGCTACTCGAAGAAAAATTACATTTTATATGTTACAATGTTAAAACAACGTGTTACAAAACTGAATTAAGAAAAAAGTTTTTGTTTCTTAATTCGAGGTAAACATTGTCTTATATTACATATAATGGTTTGGATCATATTTCTCGTTATAAGGAATTCGAAGGTAATTAATTTCTGTAAGTGTCGTAGGAATAGGATGGTTACTGTTCGCCTGATTTATGGCAACATAACCGTTACCCATACACAATAAACGAACATAATTCTGGGCGTCAATTATGGCAAAGATTCTACCGGTGCTCTCTGTTTCTAATACTGGAAGAAGTGCGGTTTCTCGGGTTATGGTGACCTTAATGTCATGATCTGCCCCTGCCATGTAGTAAATACCATATTGAAAAGGAATGGTCTTACGGGCCCATGCAAGCTTGGTTGGTTCTTTTGGTGGTCTTTTCATTTGCTTTTGTTTAGGCGGCATCTGTGAACTTAATTCTGTAAGAAGAAATAGAAAAAAATTAATTTTAGTACTTAAAATGTTACATCTGAGAATGCAGCTTTTTTATGAAGTAAATGTTGTTCACTCCGTTTCGGCGAAACCATCTATTCTGGCGATTTTTAACTCTCACAGAAAGACCTTCAACTTTTTATTATCCTAACCTCAGATAGTTTTATTGCAGTGTCTTAATCCGCGTGAGAAAAAAAATTATCCACTGCCAGATAAAGTTAAAAGCTGTGTTTAATAATTGACAGCAATTTATACCTGCTGTCAGATAATTTTTAATCGGTCGGCGGATAAGCTTCGTTGTATTATTAGTAAAAATACTCACCTAAACAACTAGTAAACGTTTTTGGAGTGTTTCAATTAGGAGTTTCCTACTAATTTGACTAATTTATGCTAATTAAATTAACAAACTGCTATTGCAGATAGAGGGTCCCTGTACCAAGGGCTTCTGCTGAATATGGTTACAATAATTGATAAGCAGTCGCGGACAAATGTCCAGGGATGGTCCCGAAGAAATAACCCTGAACGGAGGCGTAGCAACCGTGCCGAAAGCTGAATGGCACCTGGGTGAGGTGTCTTAAACGGTGACTCTGGGATACCGGGATATTCGAACAATATTATAAAATTCAGTGAAAACCATTGAATTAATCCCTTTCTTTCTTAATTAATTATTTAATTCCGTTCAAAGTCCTAAAATCAATTCACAAATATAAATTATATTGGAATATTACAAAAATATAATATTGGAAATTGTAACGGCTACAAAGCTTCCTCCATGAGGAAGCAAAATTGATCAAACATGACTCCTTATTAACAGTAAGGGTAGTGACTTATCTTGATATTTTACTGGGATTCCGCCTTTGTCTTCAAAGTTGATTCTCAATTTTTGATTATGAATTTATAAAGGAAAGAAAGGAATTTAAGCAGTGGGTTTACAGTAAAATATTGCTATAATAATCGCGCAAACAAAATGGACCAGTTAACTAATTGTGCAGTTAGTGTTTTATTTTCCGAAAGCGCGTGATTCGATCTCTCTCTGAGAAGTAAAATTTTAGACTGGCGACAGGAAATTGTCTGTGTATTTTTTTAAGTGGCCATACAAGCTCCATACAATATTGTAAACAGAGAAAATTCCTCCTCACCCCCCAAAAGAACATACGCATACACATATGTACAAGTATATTCAACTTGAAGCATAATTCTTGAAATATAAATGAAATAGTGGACTTTTTAGAAGAGTTATTTTTTAACTTTCCGGATCGCGAACTAAGTCCTTACATCAACTCGGTTCAATGTGGACATTAAGGGGCGCCGGAACGTTTCGAAAGCGGGTGTTGAGTTTTTCAAACTAAATTTCATAGTAACCGCTTTTTCGAGTGTTTTCGGGCATTGCCGTAAAAGCATGAATATTTCCCGTGTTGAATTTCACATGGGTAATTTCCACGCGTGTTGAGCTCTAAACATACACAACAGGTCTTCCCGCGCCTTTGTGGACATTATCAACTGACAAGTGTAATCTATTTGGGTTTCCGTGTTCATTTTGAATTCATCTCATTTCAGATTTTCAAGTTGAACTGTTCAAATCTTGAACTATGTTCCTAAGTCAATTCGTCACGTTTGGGACTTTATCGATTTAGGGCCGATTCCACCAACTCTGATTAAATACATGATTAGCACTTTTCGTGATAACTCTGATATTCTCTTGTAACAACGAATCTGATTGGCCGCTACAAAAAGAACGTTTAAGTTTCTTGCGCGCGCACAGTACAAACAATTTACACTTTACGGACGTCTCATCAAAGATATTTTGATTTCATAGTTTGATTCGTCTACATATTGATAACAACAAAAGCGTAGATATGACAAAAATTATTATAAAAATGATCCACATTCGCTCTGAACATGCTCCAAATGCTCAAGTGCAAACTTCGATTTTCAGGTTCTGTTCTGCCAACCAGCGTTAATCGCCGATTAACTCCGTTAATCGGCCAAAATCGACCGGTTAAGTTAGACAGTGATTAACTCTCTTTAGTCATATTTTAGAAGTTAGTGGAATGCAAGGTACTGATTAAATTAGAATAATCAAGGATTAACATCTTAATCAGACTTAGTGAAATCGGCCCTAGTGCTTTAGATCACATTGGTGCACCGAAGCACTGACACGCCAAATTTGAATCAACGTCGTGGCGTTAAAGAAAGCTGGTCGGCGAAAGCGCAACCATTTAAATGATTTATTAAATTATTTAAACAGCTGAAAACGCGGATCCAACATGACTGATGGACATTTAAAAAGGGTTAATTTTTTTTATTGGTATTAATATTTTTGAGATTGCAGAATATGCACTTCATATCAAAAATTAAAAATGGCGGGCTTAATAAAGTAGATGTGCATGTTTGTAACCATATTTTCTTGATTTAATAATAATTTTTTTTTCATATAGTCGGATCCGTTACAGTAGTCGCGAGTTTCAAGGTTTAAACGTAAAAATTAAGTATTTCTTTCACAAAAATGTAATAATAATATATTTTGAGGAAACTTCACGCAGATATTGATCTACTGGGTGTCCCAGACTCAAGTGCCCGGACTTATATGGCTTTATGAACATTAAAAAAAAAATCTAAAATTCCTTTTCCAAAAATCAGTTGCAGTTTTAGTTGTTGAGTTAATAAGTATTTCTGCTGGACCAATCAGGGGCGCGGTATAAACAGTCGCGCTTACGTGAGTGGGAGTCCAACGCAAATTATTCCGTAGTATGCTATATTCCTTCAATATTTCAGAAGTATTCCTTTGGAACTTTCAGAATATTGCCACGGAATATTCCATTAATGTCAAAGGAATATATAAATGTCACACATTCGGAATGTTTCATGAATATTTTCTCTGTATATTGGGGAAATAATAAATTAAAAGCATTTAGAATATTACTGTGGAATATTGCTGTAATATTTTCCCAAGATTTTAAAAATTTTTTTCGTGAATTATTGCTGAAACGTTTCCTTAAAAGTACCGAGAACGTTCCTATGAAATATTGTTGGAACACTGCCATGGAACTGTCTACAATGCTCATGTGAAATATTGGCTGATCATTCTTTTGAAGGTACCTAAAGTGTTGCTCTGGTACGTTTCCGATATACCGCAACGTCAAAGTATCTTATATAATTTTTAAAATAACTATACAGTGAAGAATTTATTCCATCAGGGTGTCTATCGATCGGCCATTTTCAAATTCCCGGTCATTTCCCGGTTTTCTCTGGGTCAGTTTTGACCCAGTACATATCAAGGTAAATCCATCTGTGATACCTTTTTTCAAGTATTTATGATGGAAAATGAAAACTACTGGAGCATCCTTCGAGTAATTACTTTATTAACATATTATCACTATGTTAATTTTTACAAGTTGTGAGTAAAAAACATACATATTATAGGTTCAAACGAATATATTTAAAAATGTATCTCTTTTGGCCAGTCTTTCAAGTTATGGACTCACGCATTTTGCAGTTGAAAAACGTTCACTCCACAAGACTATAAAATTTCGCAACTATTTTCCCGAGAGCGAGTAAATGAGATCCATAGATAATGTTGTTTTCGGCTCCAGACACGCCCAGCATCAAAATCTTATGATATACTGCCATTGTAAGCAAAAGTTTTGCTTGCTAACGACTTTCATTTGTTTTCGACGCATTTGGCACTAACGAAAACGGTTGGAATACGTTGGTAAAAAAAATTTCGCTTTCATAAGCAACGGCGGCCGATAAAGCAGAAAAAAGCCTTTTCGCGCGAAAATTGAAAATTTTTCTTTTTTTTTCACTAAAAATCTAGATTTTCCCGGTCATTTCCCGGTTTTTTGCCGCTTCGAGCGAATTCCCGGTTTCCCGGTAGAATAGACACCCTGTCCATACATCTGTATGTATTTACTTTTACTGTTTTTAAAGCCAATACAGTAACAATAAATACGAAGTTGGAGACATACTATAAAGAAGCTTTTGGCTTTCACATGAAAATAAACGGTATTTTACATATTTCCAAAATAAACTTATACAAAATTAGTGCGTTTCCCTCGACATAACGTTTACAAAGTCCAGCGCGATTTTAGTGTACGTAAAAAAGTAGTGCGTATTACAATACATCATAAATTAGTCTCTATTGAAATTTAAGACTTAATTACAAGATAAATTCTAAAGTATTACATGAAAATTATAAATGTATGGTTAAAGAAATTTACTATAATTTCTTCGCTCTGGTTCTCGGATCTTCGAGAAGTATCGTCGTAACGTTCCTGCACAGAAAATTGTCCCAAGAAATAGTTCATAATGAAGGCTCATGATTTGCAAATGAGGTAATTTTTTATCCATTTGCAAGAAACAAGGGATACTTCAAGAACTGTAAAATCACACAATTCAATTTTTTTTGAGTTGACTAAGAAATGGCATAAGATGATTCGTTAGAGATTATTTTTCTTAAAATCTTTCTCAAAAATTAGTATTTATTCAATAAAATTTTCACTTTTGAATATATATTTTTTGATTCATCGTATTTTTTCAGTATTTTTAAAAATTGTAAAATTCTAATAGTCAGCAGCAAGAACTCCTGTAACTTTTATTAAAAACACTAGACTGTAAAGTTTTAAACGGCATGAATGTTAATATAACTCACGATAAAAACCAGCAGTCAGTAAAAGCTAGTTTAGAGGCCAGGTAGTTGTATCCAGGAGTACAAGAGAGGTTAGTTGCACAATTCATCATAGGGATTGAAACGCGAGGATGTCAGACGTTCGTACAAGTTGAGATGATGGTCGAGCATTTAGTGGACCCAAAATTGTTAACCAGAATGAATCCAACTTCAGAGATAAGTAGACGATTCTATTGAACGATTGAATATGCTTATTGGTAATGATTATAGGTTTCCAGGAGTTCCTTCTTTTTATATTCCAATAATCAAGAAATAAGGAGAACTCAAACCTCAATATTAACGAGCCGGGTTATGAATTGCAAATCAAAATATTGAATAAATTACTTTTGATCAGTAATGACACCGAGTGTTTCAAAAATTTGACTCTTACAGATAAATTGAAAAATTAAAATAAAATCTTCGAATAATGGCAGTTTTAGAAAGAGATACTTCTTTGTGCAGAAGAGCGTAATTGGATGATATGTAGGAGTGTGTATGTACATCGATGTATGACTAAAAATGCTACACGTTAGGTATAAATGAACAAAAAGTATAATGCCTGTTTGTATTACGATAAATAAAAAGACGAATATATTTCCCTGAAAAAATAACGCAGTAGAACCACGTACAAATGGTGATTGAGATTTGGAAAGGCCCCGCCTAGTTTCCTCCATTTATAATTGGCTGCCAATCGGAAAAAACAGAGAGGGCCAGACTAGTTCTATAACGCCGTTATAGTCGGCCTCTATCTAGAACTTCTAACCAGGCCCTAACGGGAATACCCTTCCACGGCCCACCTAAATTCTCTCAGTTTTCCGGTCCCAGATGAAGAAGTTATATATAATTTATATATAGTGGACGGAACACTGGTATTGTTCATTTGTTCTATACAGAAAAATTTAGCCAACGAATGAAAAATATCAATGTCTTGTCCACTATATATAAACTATATATAACTTTTTCTCCCTTATAAAGAGTTGCGACGGGTATACTCGGAACATTCTGTTAAGCTAGTCGTCCTAATCATCGGTGCTCATGAAGGAGCCAAGCTCTCACTGGTTAATAGCTTGAAAAGCATCCCTGCGTGTCAACGGAATGCCAAGACACTTGAGTGGAAAATACAGAAGGCGGTTGTCCTTGGGTCACTCTTTGTCCTCAGGCTGCACGAGACTTTTGCTGGATCGTCGTATTGAGTCCATCGCCGATTGTAAAAATCTATTTCACGGTCGCCAGACGTTATTACAACTGAAACGTTCCCGCAATTTCGCCGAGCACGAATGCAATTTTCTAGAATGGCACCCGCTCCCGGTGAAATCCCGCGGTTGTCCATGGTACAAACTTTCAACTATTATAAGTTTTAAACTCTCAGATGCTTCGGATGAGATTGAATGTTAGTTTGCTGCCACGTGTGATTCGGACAGTAATTTTCATGCTTACTAAAGTATAATTTAGTGAATATAAACTTCTAAGGATATAAGACACACGATCGGAGCCTAACTAGATGCACATAATTTTTCTATTCATAAAGAATGGAAAATCTTAACAGTGTTTCAAAGGGTTTTGATGAGGATTTACTAGTGCACTTGCTTTAGTGAGATTAGTGAGATTTTCTTAATTAAAATGGGAACAAATGGGGCGATTTTTACAGCTGCTGATTTTTTTCTAGTGGGAATTTTTATGTTTTGGCAACAGAAATTGAAAATACGAGGTGTATTTACTTTTCGTCACGAAAATAAAAGTTTATTACCAACAGGCAGCTAAATAAATTTGATGTTTTGCGCGTTATCAAAATGCGTACGTGAAAATTATTATTTTCCTAATTTTTATAGTTACTAATTTTTTTTATCGTTTCGGGAGGTTGAAACAACCTTCCCAAACATTAATTTTTATTCACTGCACCACATAAGACGTTTCACCTTACTTTAGAAATGACCAGAGGATTTTCTGGTGCATTTGAGGACATTTGGCTGATAAAAATATGCTAAAAAAATGTATGTGCTAGAGCGCAGAAAGCTGTAAGATTGGTTTCACTACTTGTGGTTTCTTACGAAGCAGAGTATCAAAGTATCCGATTCTCAATATCGACATTGAAAATCAATACTTGAATCTGGGAATTGAGCTTTTTTACCCTCAAAAATGGAATAGGATACGATATCTGACGTCATAATATGAACCTATCAATATTTGCTATCTCCGGAGTTGAAGTTTTAGCCCAAAAATAATATAATTTATGTATAAAATGCTTATCACAATGTTGTCATGTTTCATTAAAAATGTTCAAGATGTGATACAATCGCAATGACTTATGGCTTTCTTTGATGCGGGCCGACATCATGCGTCAGAGATGAAATAAAATCTTTATGCCAATACTGATGAAGAAACGTTAGGCATACGATTCGCAGGCTCTGTTTTTATAAACAAATAGATTATTCAGTCATTCCAAAACTATGTATGATTGTCACGTTATCATTAGCGCCCCACCTACGAATAGATAAGCACCTACGAATAGATAAACTTAGCTATATAAGCTTAACTATGAATGTACCTAGGCAGTTATACAGTTACCCTTGAACTTTGTTAATTTGAATAAAGAACTCGCTGTATCTTTAGGTACAGCTCTTTTTGAAAAGCATAAATTACTTTTTGAACTGTTATATTTTGGCGATCCTGCTAGGATAGTGGAAATAAATTCGAAATAAGGAAAAAACGGTTCCTGCACAACAAAATACTCCGGACTATTGTCACGGCATAGCCCGATAACAGAGTCAGTAAGTGAGTAAATCATTAGTGAGTGAATTGAGTAACTCCTGTGCAACAGAAGGTTACTGTACTGAAACCTTGACAATAAAAAGTGGGCTCGTCACGTATACGATAAGTCCTAGAGCGTGCCGAACAGGGCGATAAGTCTCAGAAGAAGACGACATCAAAAAGTTCCAGTAACTGAAGAAGCACTGCACAGCTTATAGAACAGAAGGTAGATTCACCATCCCAACAGTTGCTGCCAACAACCAAACCAGAAATTTAGAACAGAGTAAGTAAGCATAGGACATACTATTGAGTTATTTGAAGCAATGAGAGTATAGATCCCCTTTATGGACTGAGAAAGGCAACGGAAATCGAATCAAAGTTAATTCTATTTTCGGTGGGGCTAAGTGTAATGGTTTACTTCAAGATAGTCATTGAACTCCAGACATCTTGCCGTAAACTAAAAGCTGTTCGCAACCCGACCTCTTATTAAACTACATACTGGCAGAAAAATCACACACCGAGCGGAAAAATGCATCAGATATACGCGGATCCGTGATTGAAAAAAACTGTATGAAACACTACGTTCAAATTTCAAACAATCAGAGTCCGTGAGTGCCTTGCGCAGTAAAATCGACAGCTGCAAACGGGGACCAACGGAAACAAACCAAAATTTCGACATGCGGTACCGTCAATTGGTCAATGAACTTAAATAGGCGATACAACCCTCCCACGACGGACAAAAAAAGCGACGAATCGCCATAAACATAAAAGAAGAAGAATGGATGAAAGAGTATGTTCTCAGTCTAAGCCGAGAAATAGGGTTACAGGTATAAGCGCAAAAGCCGAAGAACCTCACTGAAACTCAGCAGAGTATCAGCCGTCCATGGACGATTACAATCAGTCCCTGGAATAAAATACGACGGAACATCCTACCGACTCAAAGTGTTGTGTTCTGCTGATTTTCATTTGGGAAGCTTGAGATATCATTTTCCCCAAATTGAGAGATCACTGCTTCCGGAAGCTAAAGCACTGCTTTCGAATACTATGTGAGTTCATTGGATTGAGAAACAATCAAGTTAATTTGTCAATTTGCAAAGTAACATAGCAAAGAGTCATCGGAAAGATTTTCTTAGTTGATTCTGTATACAAAACTTGAGCCCATTCACTATAACTATGAATTTTTTTTATAAAAATGGTTTAAATATTGAATAATTTTCGTCAATTTGCAAAGAATAATAGCAAAGAGTGATCGAAAAGACATCCCTAGTTAATTCCGTAAGCAAAAATTAAACTTATTCATTAAAAAATCACTAAACTGTGAATTTGTTTATAGAAGTTGGTTAAATAATGAATAATTGTTGTCAATTTGCAAATTATCATAGTAAAGAGTCATCGTAAAGACATCCCTAGTTGATTCCGTAAACAAAAATTGAACCTATTCATTGAAAAATCGCCAAACTGTGAATTTGTTTTTAAAAATTGTTTAAATAAGGAATAATTATAGTCAATTTGCAAAGTATCAGAGTAAGGAATCATTATAAAGTCACACCTAGTTGATTCCGTAAACAAAAATTGAGCCTATTTATTGAAAAGTCGCGAAACTGTGAATTTGTTTGTAAAAATTGTTTAAACAATTACTAAAAAGCATCTATTCTTAATCAGTGGTAATGGAGTATTCATTTCTCTCAGATTTTATACAAAATCTATTAATTTCCATGAGTAAAACATTGCCAATCCCATGAAATGACTTTTCTTCATTAATTTGTTTATAACACAATAACAATTTTTTCTTAATTAGTCTAACCAACTGGAAATTATTTCCATGTAGTTGTAATACTGTTTTAAGATCTGCTTTGATCAATCTGAATGTCTTAAAAAAAATGCACTCCAGAAAAGTTTAAAAGAAAATTCAGTTTTGTTGTTGAACAACAAATTTTTAAACAGTTAAAAAGAAAATCTAATCACACAAATCTCTTCAAAATTTGAAAAGTTTTTATTAAAAAAAAAGTTTAAATCGGATGAATGTGTAGGCTAAAACTTTATTTAGCCACGAGTACTTTTTGTGCCCCACGGTGGCGACTCCTAGTTGATTCAGGTTCTTCTATTAACCTGATAAACAGAGATTCCATACCTCGAAAAGATCAAGGGATAACAAAAATGAAAAAAGCTTTTATCATGGGAAAGAACAAACACCTATCCAATGAAGTAATCTACTTAGGCTATTTCAACAAAAAGCATTTATTTTACATAGTCGTTAATGACTTCTCATTACCAGAAGATGGGATCATCGGATTACCATTCTTCCGCAGGTTATGATAGGTGTGCCAGCACAACTCATTGCCTCATTATAGATACCAAAAAGATAACTAGGTTTTCGCACTTCGTGTACTCGCTATTACGCGCTTCGTCAGCAAATACTCTCTTAATAAGCTTCATCGTTATGACCTGCTTTTGTTTTGATTATGCCAATTTTACATAAAAACGAGAACTAATTTACTTAAGGTTCTATCGACCTTAAGGAACACATTCTCATCAAGACACTCACGCTTCGCGCTCGATATTTGGTTTAAAACTCCTGTAAACCTCGCGCTCCACGAATCGTGATTTTCAAAAATTCATTTTAAAAAACTAGGGCCCAATTACAAGAAAGCCGCTATACGTGTCTAATATTTTCCGACGTTCTATCGATTTATACTAGTCTCATCTCAAAGTGAATGTCACAGAGCAGGCCTTCCCCTTTTAGATTTAGATATCCCTGTAACTCCTAAAGTTCACGCAGTCTCCTACCACGTAGCCGAATTTTATGACCAGAAGCAAAAGGGATTGGGATATTTCAGTGAACAGGAAATGGAGTCCGTTCAATATGAATTTATAGAAATCTGGAGAAAGTTTACAGTTTGTAAAACTCATCCATATTATTGTACTAGATTATTTAGAGCCTTGTGCGAATTTAATAGTCTTCATGTGTGAATAACTTTTAAAAATGATGTAAATAGTTCACATTGTGAAATTCTATTATCTCTCTCTCTCTCTCTCTCTCTCGCTTTGTTCATGCCAGTATTAATGAATTACAGAGCGCCACAAAATCTGAACCCTTGCAACACGGTCCAGACTAGGTGGGTCTTATATTTCCGGGGTCGCTGAATTCGAATCCGTTGACCGTTTGTTCCCATCAGGTCAGGGTCAAGGTCACTTCAAGGTCAAACTGATAAGATTCTTCGCTAACCAATTAGGTCAGTGTAGGTATAGGTTTTCGGGGTCATTGAATTCGAATCCGTTGTCCGTTTGGTCCCATCAGGCCAGCGTCAAGGTCAGTTTAAGGTCAAACCTACAAAATTCGTCGCTAACCAATTAAGTCAGGGTACCTATAGGTTTTCGGGTCGCTGAATTCAAATCTGTTGTTCGTTTGGTTAGACCTTGTATTCACCTTGACACTGAGCTGATGAGACCAAGCGGACAATGAATTCGAATTCAGCGACCCCGAAAACCTATAGGTACCCTGACTTTATTGGTTAGCGATGAATTTTGTAAGTCTGACCTTGAACGGATCTTGACCATGACCTACTGAGGCCAAACAAACAACGGAATCGGATTCGGCGACCCCGAAAGCCTATAGGTACCCTGACTTATTTGGTAAGCGATTAATGTTATAGGTTTGACCTTCAATTGATCTTGATCCTGACCTGATGGGAACAAACAACCAACGGATTTGAATCTGCGACCCCGAAAATCTATAGGTACCTTGACCTAATTGTTTAGCGATGAATTTTGTAGGTTTAACCTTGAACTGACCTTGACCCTGGCCTGATAGGACCAAAAGGACAACGGATTTGAATTCAGTGACCCCATAAACTTATAAGTACCCTGACTTAATTCGTTAGCGATGAATTTTGTAGGTTTGATCTTAAACTGACCTTGACCTTGACCTGATGGGAGCAAAAGGACAACGTATTTGGATTCAGCGACCCCGAAAACCTATAGGTACCCTGATTTAATTTGTGAGCGACGAATTTTGTAACGTTGACCTTGAACTGACCCTGACCTTGACCTGATGGGACCAAACGGACAACGGATTCGAATTCAGCGACCTCGAAAATATAAGACCCACCTAGTCTGGTCCGTGTTGCAAGGGTTCAGATTTTGTGCTCCTGTGTTAATAATATAAATATAGTAACAATAAGTAATTTCTAAGTTTTCTCTAATTGATGGTTTCAAACCTTCATTACTGACGATTTGCTTTCCCAAGTATAAAAGTTACAGAAAATAGTGAAAAGTGCTGATACAATATATACAAAATAAATTTTAATCATAATTGCGATCTATAATCAAGTTCCACAAAAAGCAGCCTGCTATAAGAGACTATAACTTCTGTTCTATAAAAGCACTTTAAGAGGTCATAACTTCTGAACTATTCATGCTAGCACATTCTTTTTTTTTCTAAATTATTCAGAAATTTTTGGACTTTCTTTTTTGGTTTTTAGAATTTTTACGACAAATGGACTAGAATTGTGGAATCTTGAGAAAACTGATGTCTTCCACATATTTTTCAAAATCTAAAAGGGATCGGAAAGTCAATGTATATTAATCACACCGGATCGAAAAACAACAAATATCGAGTTATTTTCAGAGGAGGCCTCACGATTTTTTTCATATTCTGTAAAAATACTCAGGAGGCATCCCCAAAACATAATTTTTAAGTTAAAAACTTTAGCCTGCTCATTCAAGTGAAACTTGGTTCTGAGGAGGCGTGCGCTGGGTCAGATCAAATTATTTCGATTTGATCCCAGCTTGGATCTGTTTCGAAAAATTCGACAATCGAAACGTACTGGGTTGGATCGAATTTTTTCGATTCGATCTCAGCTTGGATCGGATTTGAAATATTCGACTTCGACATATATGAGAAATTTGGTCGTGAATCAAATCAAATTATTTTACGCACTATTAAATTTCCAATAAACAAACATTATTGGCCATCTGTTATTTACCATGACTTACCTTGTATGGTTTCAGCATAATACGCAGTTCTCCAGACTCGTTCAACCGTTCCACTATGTCGACATCCTGTGAAAAAAAAGAGACGAGATTTAAAATGCAAGTCTTGTACTCAGTATGGCATTCCTAGAATCCTAAGGCGTCTTTTGAATGACCTCCTCGATAGCAGGACGGACATAACGAATAGAAAAGGGAGCGACAACTTAAATACGCATTATTAAGTCGTATATTAAAACAGTTTATTATAATGGATTTCTGTACACCAATTCGGGAATTTATAGGATAGGGGTAAAAAGAAACCAGGAGGCATAACAGAAGCTATACATTTTAGATGAATCTGTGAGTCGCATGATGGTTATTCAAACAATATACTTGCACAACAGCATTCATACAGAAGCAAAAAACTTACTGATAAACCAATAGGAATATCAATACGTAAATTTACCCAACTATATCGACTAAACGAAACTCTCCCTCACGCCTTTTTTGTCTTTATACGAACAATTTTTCGACAAACATATATCTCTTCCTTCCCTTATATCCATACATATTAATTTCAACCAAGCGCACCTATTCCTTTAGCTAATTATATGTTTTCGCCGCAAAGTCTCATTCAGAAAGTCGCATAATTATTTCCTTGCCCTACCTCTGATACGCAACTATTCATTTTTCCTAAATACGCTTGCTTTGCTGAACGTGCTTCATCCATTCTCTCGACATTACCAAAGCATCTCAAAAAAAAATACCAAGAGATGATTCTTTCTCTGATACAAACGTAACCGAAATGAAAAATAATGCCTTCTCTGACGGGCATATATAAATTGTATTCTTATATTAAACTAGCATTACACTTATGGCATAAGTAAATTGTCTCCCTACATTTATATAAATTTTGCTTCTATAAATTAAGAACCTCTTCGCCCCAAATATCAGAAAACTATAAATGTTCAAACTATATTTTAATGAATTTATCTTTTCATATTTTGTGCGCAAAGAAACTGTTTCTATCAAACATCAATTTCGCATATCATTAGAATCTGAAATTTTGATACTCTATTGTCAAGAAGATTTTTTTGGTCCATAAAAACGGATTCGATACTTTAATTTAAAAAAGCAGTATCTTAGTGAGCTTTTTTTTGTCAAGAATCTGATTTACATACTCACGCCGTTCTTTCCTGGACCTCCCTCTAGGTGCACGACCATTCACTTCTCATAAATTGTTTCGTTAAACGTCCTGCATCCATTTCCTCGACATAACTAAACTGTCTCAATGAATTTCCTTCATTCTTATCAAACTGCGTTTCCTCTACACCACATTCATTGAAAACCCGCTCGTTATTCATGACTTTGTCCATTAGCGTTTTACCGGATATATTCGCCAGGAATCGCATACCAACCGCAACCGTGTTCACCTTTCTCCTATCCTTTTCTTTGCATGCCCAGGTCTCACTTCGATACAACACAGTAGGTTCAATACAATGAAAACATTTCTTGCATTGTCTAAACCTGTTTTTGCAAAAAGATAGTAAAAAATCAACTTTATCGCTCTTTTCTTCACATCACGGTGGTTTTCTACAATATTTGATATAAGTTACTGGGAATATATTGACAATTTTAAATTAATATATGAAAAAGACTTATATTGAAATATTATTTTTTGAACTTTTTGTTCATCCTATAGTCAACATTCGTTCGATGTAAAGTAAAATACCGCACAAAAATTTCAACGGAGTAATACCCTAAAGTCATAATAGCCCTGGTAACTCAAGCTAGCTCCGGTTAACTGTGATCAATTTTACGTTCACACATCTTTTACAGTTCAGGACTACAAGTTAATGAATGTGTGAAGAGTGGGTCACAAAATATGTTTATAAGAAATACGACCGGGGAACTTTTTGATAATATGAAAAGTCTGCTTTCGCAAGAAACACACACTTATATGCACCTATTTTTTGTTGAAGTTGTTATTGTTAAACATTTTTTTTTCCTGGTAGAATTTTTTATCAAATCGAATGTTCTCATTTTTAGGGTTTCCCAGCCCCCGGCAGAGGCCGATATTATTTCGGTTGCGTGTCCGTCTATCGTATTTTTTCTTTGGGAGGGGAAATGGAAGAAGTCCCTAGTCGGTTTCACCCCGTACCTTAGCCGACTTTACAACGTACCCTAAATGAATTTACCTCGTACAAAATTTACCCCGTGTCAACAAATGTAAAAAGAAGTAGAAACCTATAAAAAGGTACGAAATTAAAAATATTATTTATCCAAGAGCAAGAAGAAATGGATAGAAACCGAAGAAACAACATATTTTAAAGAATTTCGTGTTGGTGTTCTAAAAGCAGAAAGAGGTTAGGTGAGGCTACGACAGGTTATCTCTTATTGGTGGAAAATTTGAATGCCTGCTTTTGTAAGCTGTATCATTTGTTTATCAACGATAAAATATGTTACGCTTTTACCCGCAGCTTCTAACAGCTTCCACGTTTTCAAACAATATACAAATTAATAGAAAAATGTAACAGTTTGTAAGCCTCTAAAATTATCTATATGAAATAATAACTACTTTCGGTTTTGAATCACCACAAACTATTGAATTATGACTTCTTAAATAGGTAGGAATTCATAATATAAACTTTCAAAATCATTTTTTGTTTCTGTTTCCGCTAATTTACTGGCATTGTTGAAAAAAATTCACTTTATAACTAACCAGAAGACTACTCAGCTACTCATTTACCTATATTTTTAATGAATATAATCACAAGATAATTGAAATCAAATATTTTCCTAAATGCATCAAATGCATCGTTTTAAATATTAAATCGGGTACCATAGTGTAATAACAATATGACGTACACAGATTGAAATGTAACCGATTGCACATGTGTAACGAGAAGTTATACTCGACTATACACGTAATATGAAGACAGTTCTTGAGTTAGCAACGAGACACCTAACCCCCTTCTCTCGGCACCTCTCTCTCACTATATCTCTTTATCTCTTTTACGGATGTCCTTGAGTTGAACAAAATTGACATTCCACTTATGCATATTCTATACACTCTCTTATAATTCACATAATAGGGGTTTTTTTTTTCAAAAGTACAGTGGTAAACGTGGAAAAGATAGTTATTGCCCTGCTTCATAATAGTAGTTATCTACGCTTAATTCTGATGATCTATTGACGAATGTGGCAAAAAGTATCAATTGATTAAATTGTTTTTTATAATTGTAGCCAAATATGATTACTTTCTCCTGAAAAAAGACTTCATAAAGGGAAAGGAGGTGCTTTAAAGCCTACTGTATTTGAAAGTGATACAAAAATCGAAGCATAAATGGAAAATTTCTGGAAGCACAGAAAAAACATTGGAAATGGTTACCATGTCAACTCTACTGAATCTTGTTTTGTTTCAATGCGAAAAAATTCCACTTTATCTACTTGAAAATGATCCGCAACAAAAATTCACTTCTGTTTGTTCTGTTAGCTCATATTTGTTTGATCTTTTAGTAACAAAACTAATTTTGTTAATTTCTGATTTGACAGTTATATTTGTTCGAACACTTCTACTGTTAAACTGATTTTCTTCGAACAGTTGTAGTCTATTAGTATTAATTCAGTAAAAACTTAAAACTGATCATTTTTCCGTATTAAACCAGAGTTCTATCGATTCAAGCATTGTCGTATTCAACCCTGAGAGCTTCAAAATCATTTGAAATATATACAAAAGGTAGATTTTCCAACAACATCACGTTACCAAATTCACAAGAATATGATGTCGATGTCTGTTTCCCGTCGATCAAGACAGAAAATAATTTTTTTCAATTTGTCAATTCCTAACCTCGTATGATTAATAGTCAAAAGTATTCAATACGCAGCTTCCAAAGTATTGTGTTGGAATATATTGTTTCGTTATACATAAGTCTTAATTCGACTTAAGTCAAAGTTAAAAATTTCGTTTCAATTTCCTTATACTCTCCATATCTCATAATAAACATTCAAGCGAAATTGAGGCGAGAAACGATTGTGTAACGAGAAGGAAAGGTAAAAATCGAGTGTGAGGTGAAGGTCGGAAAACCCGGAATTAGTGTAAAAATATTCATTAAATTATTTTGCATTGATATTTCGTCTGAAAAAAATTCTTTCTAATCAGCATATCGACATTTTTTACTGAAAAAAAATTGTTAAGTAAAAAAATCCATTTTTCAGTCCAGAAATAATTGATTTGTCAATGAAAAATCATTAATTTGATTACAATTTTACTTTAGAGCATAAAAACGTCATTTTTCTCAAACTTTTGATTCTTTGATTCAAACTGACGTCTTATTGGAACTATCATTTTTTTATGAGGTGACATGGAGGTTAGTTTTGTCTTATTTTCTTCTTTTCCCATACTAAATAAAATGTCTTTGTTGTATTAGATCAATAAATTGGGCAGTTTATTGATCTAATACAACTTTGAATTTTTTTTAGTTTTTTCCAATTTTTATTATATTATTGATAAAAATGTCTTTTTGTATTATTTATGGCTTAAATTGATTCATTGTTTTATCAGAGCAATATGAAGTACCCGAAAAAAATCGAATTAGAAAATGATTAGAAAACCCTTAGCCTGTTGAGAAACAAACTTTTTGCTAATAGAAAAAAATAAGGCTTAAAAAGTGAAATATCGGCAAACATTAAATTCATGGTTCACCCCCAGCGTCTTTTTAAACGTTTTCGTGCTCAACAGACAATTACTTACTTGAAACATATAATATTTTAACGTGACCGCGTTTCTATCGGTCAATATTTTTTTATTTATTTTTTTATTAAAGTAATAATCTAGAATGCGTCGATTGAATTGCTTTTTATGATCAAAGTGCAACGTACTTGTGAAACTCTTTCTAAAATTTGCCCTGAATGGTAGAGATTTAATTTGAGTACAGTTTATTGTAGGTTAGGTCTGTCATTTATTTATGTAATTGA
Source organism: Andricus grossulariae (assembly GCA_011634705.1). Lineage (NCBI taxonomy): Eukaryota > Metazoa > Arthropoda > Insecta > Hymenoptera > Cynipidae > Andricus > Andricus grossulariae. Next base: position 5,199,841 of record JAABKJ010017545.1, read on the forward strand.
ACTTTTCGACTTAGAATCCAATTTGATTTTTGATTAATTGTAAGAAGGTACCATGTTTTATTATTAAGAATTAAAAATTACTGCTAATCTCATTTTAATTTTATGTAAAATGGAATTATCTGAGCGATTATCATGTATGTATATGAAATTTAATAAACACGTAGTACCTAAAAAGCGATTTCATATGCATGTGATATTAATTTCAATATACATTGGTATTTTGAATTTAATACTATTTTTAACAGTGTTCATTCAGAAATTTCTTGTCCTTATATAAAGTTACTGTCATAAATTAATAAGGAACATCATTATTTGATTTTATATACATAAAAATTATACCATTCCTACACAGTTATTATAAATTTATAAGGACAGAGTAAAAGATTATTCACAATAAACTCGCGTACTCGTTGCATGCTCAATAAAGTGGTCTAGAAAACATTCTTCTTTTCTTCTTCTAAAATGGCTCGATCTCCTCAAAATTGTTCCTTTTCGTGCCAACATGTCCCTTGAATATTGACAGAATAACAAAAATAATATTTTAGGCATCTCTTAATCCCCAAATCCTTTAATTCAAAAGGAACAATTTTTAGGGGATCGAACCATTTTAGAAAAAAAAGGATGTCTTCTAGACCACTTTATTAAGAACGCAACGATTACGCGATTTTATTATCAATAATCTTTTCCTCTGTCCTTATAAATATATAATCACTGTGTAGGAACTGTATAATTTTTATATATGAAGTCAAATAATGTTGTTCCTTAATTTCAGAAAGTAACTTTGTATAAGAATAAGTAATTCCTTAATGAAGCAAGCTGCTAGGAAAATTATAATTCCCACTGAAAAAATCCAATTCGTAACGAAAAATGCCTTTGAAATATTGGACTGTAACTCTCTTGAACCAGAGAAGAAAATCAGCTTCCTCTTTTATTTTTATAAAATTTGTTTTATTATTTGCATAGTTAGTCGTATTAGTTATCATGACTTGTCAGTGTCTAAACTCTGAAGGAGTTAATCCTATATCAACACTTTTCATCAAATAACACCACCATTTACTGGATTGTATCTCCCCAATAATAATTTATATCTGAAGCTTTGTGAAACTTATCATTTACGGGGAGGTCGCTGGACTGAAAACCGTAGCATATCACATGATATGATTCAATTCAAAATGAGTTCAATTTAAACTTTTTACAATGTTAGGCATAATTTTCAAATGTTTCAGTTACTACATCATTCAGTTTACAACGCTTCATTCTAAAATATTTTACTTTAAAATTTTTCCATTTTATGTCTTCATTTTTTAACGTACATTTTTAATGAAAGAATTTAAAAATTCCGTTTTGAAGACTTTAAGAATAAAAAATTGAAAGAGTTTGAAATTTTTAATTATTTATAAAAAACGTTTCAAGTTTATCAAACTTTAAGTATGAATCAATTAATGATTTTTAAAACTGAACTGTAGTTCGAGTGTTAAAAAATGCACAGTAATAATTATTATACAATGCGATTCTAAATCTGTTCCAAATTAAACAATTGGCAGATTTCAACGTTGAAAACTCAACTTTGTCCATACAAAAGCCTTAATAATTAAGCAAATTGAAATGTCTGATTGAAGCTTCATATAGTATTTTCAACGTAAAAATAACTTAAAATTAATATATTCATAATTGAACGCTTTTATTAATTTTAAAATCTCATTCAAACATTGTTTCAGTTTAAAATATTCAGTTTTTAACCCGATCAGTTTGAAATTTGTTCATTTACAAAATTTCAAAATAAGCAATTAAAAATCGAATATTCCAAACGAAACAATTTGAAACTAAATTGTTTTAAATAGAAAGCCTTGAGTGGTAAACATTTTTCGAGTGAAACATAAAAATTTTTAACGTTAATATTTTTGTTTCAACGTTAAATAACAATTTAAAATTATTCATTTAAAACGACCAAAATTAAAATAAATGAAATAAATTTTGGTATTTTTTTCACATTCTCATCTCAATGAGAAGGTATTGGTTTTATGTGAAAAATGACTTTCGCGGATTCAATCAAATGTCCTACTTTACCACCGAGCAATTCACGCCTACCCCGAAAGGGAAACGGCCTAATGATATAATAATAATAATAATAATATGCATTTTTATTGAAACATACGTATTTTCATTGTCTTGTCTTTATAATTAAAAAAGGACGCATTTTATAAACAAATTGTTATCAAACATTTTATTGCAACTTGTGTCGTTTTTTTATAAATTTGATTTGTTTACTTTCCATGTTATTTTTTACGATTCAGACCAAAATTACGCATCCTAACATAAAGTGGTTCGAAGCAAATGTGTAGATATAATTTAGGCAAAAAATGTTGTTAAATAAAATGTTATTGTAGCTTTTTTTGTTTTTCCAAGAAGGTTATTTTTATTTTTATTATATTTTTATAACAATAGTTTATAATAAAACTTGTAGCTCTTTTTTGTCTGAACAACTTTTGTCTTTCCACTTCTTGCATCTCTCGTGTCATTTTTCCAAAATTTAAATTTTTTATTTTTAATCTTATTTTTTACGATTGAAAGAAAATTTATCCGTCCTATCTTAAAATTATTACCAAAAAATTTATGTATGATTTTTGGGTGAACATGTTTGGTCTATTAATTTTCTTTCGTACCTTGTTTCGTTTTTTCAAAAAGTTTAATTCTTTTATTTTTAATGTTATTTTTCACGATTCAGACAAAAACTACGTGACCTATCAAAAAATCACTGATGACAAGTTTGTAACTCTTTTTTGGATGAGTTACTTTTGTCAATAATTTTTTTCATTGCTTGTGCCGTTTGTCTAAAAATCAATTTTTGTTTATTTTTAATTTAGTTCCTTACGAATTAAAACAAAAACTACGTATTCCATCAAAAAATGGTCTGTAATAAATTTGTAGATTTATTACAAACTTTTCTATATCATGTACAACACTATTATATCAAATGTATATTACATTTATTTATGTACCTCGTTCCGGGATTGCTCATTCAGATATTGTAAAATTAAGTACAAATTTTATTTATCATGATTAACTTAATATCTGTTCCTTATTTTGTATTAAATTTTATTTTCAGCTACCCTGAAAGATGTATCATTTCAATAAGTCTATATAATTACAATGCATAATATGCATTGATATTGAAATAGATGTATTTTCATTGTCTCGTTTTTATAATTAAAAAAAAGTGCGCATCCTATAAAAAACAAACAGTTTTATTGTTGAAAATATTTAATTTCTTATTTTCAATGCTATTTTTTACGATTATAACAAAAACTACGCATCCTATTGAAAAATGATTAATAACAAATTATGTAGCTCTTTTCTTGTTGAATAAATTTGCTCCATTCATTTTTTTAGTAGCTTGTTTTTTTTGCCAAAAATTCAATTTTCTTATTTTTAATGTTGTTTTTTGAAAATAAAACAAAAACTACGCGTCCTATTAAAAATTGATTAATAACAAGTTTGTAGATCTTTTTTGGATACACAATTTTTATTGATTAATCTATTTGCTGTTATGAAATTGTTCGAATGACCATACATAGCATTTTTAAATCTTAAAAAATAGTAGTCTAAAACATTTTGAAAACGCTTTAACCCCTGAGTACCCAGTCCGCAACTGAGATGATATCGTAAAATGTTATTTTAAATCAAAAAAATATTTCCTTCAAAGAAAAATAAAGTTCATCGGCTGAAGTAAAAATTTCTCTGAGTTGGAAGATGTGATTCCTTTGTTCAAAGAAGCCTACCCTAAATTTTACCAAGTATTTCTTAGACACAAAGAAATGGGTTTTTGATGTTAGTGCATTTTTTTCTGATCTTAATATGTGATACATTGTTCAGAATAAGCATTTTAACAGTATGAAAAAAGTAGTAATTGATTGATAGAACCAAGTCCAATAATAAGCGACATAGTTACTAAAATCCTATATATCACAGAAAAATCTTCCTTCTTACTAGATGGTGAAGAAAACACATTATCGAATCAAAGGTATGTTGTTTAAATAATTGAAACTTGCTGAAAAGTTATTAAAAATTTCTCAATTTTCACTATTAGGACACCTTTATGGCACCGCAACATGATATGGAGGGTGGTAAAAATTTAAGTCTATCTAGTGGTATTTCAAATAAAAATGTCGATTATGCTAAGAGATAGCGTTACTAATACATTTGCTGGTATAGACTAATGACGCCTATGGTGTTTTAAAGGGTAAACATATTCCATTAAAAGCCAGTCTGTTGTTAATTGTCATTGTTCAAAAAACATAGTTTTTATAGCTTTGAAAATGTTACATTTTTCATTAGAAAAAGACGTTTTATGGAGAAGTTTAATAACCTTCTTTCATTTGAAGCAAACTGCTGCTAAAAGTTATCGATTGTTGGTTGAAGCTTATGGTGAACATGCTATAATCCAAAACACAGTTCTGCAAGCAATATTGGATGAAGACTCAACTCAAACGTTGAAACAATTGGCAGAATCATTGAACGTTGCCCAATTCATTGTTTCCAAATGGCTAAGGGGTTCCATATGAATTGAGGGAAAGAAGCATTGAAAATCGAAAAACCAGTTGTGAAATTTTGCTTATCAAAATGTGCAAAAGGTTCAAAATATGTAAAAAAAACTATTCGAAGGGTCGGAGAACAAAAGGGCTGCCCCGAGCAGCAAGCATTCACTCGGTTTAGTGCAACGCTCGACTTGCTTCCGCAGCACACTCCACTAATTTCCCACATAGATGAAATATCAAAATGTTCGTGAGACTTTACTCAGAAAACGCCCGTTTAAAATTTTTCGAAATTCTATCTCTGAAAAAAAATGAGATACAAAAAGCCAAACAATGTCGATCCTTGTCGATCAACACGTGCAACACCTGGTTTAAAATCGATAATATCGACCGCGATTAGTTTTTCCGAAGCCTTTGATACAACCTAGTCATGCTAGATGGCACCACATACCTCTAGAGTGACAATAAGCTAGACGAACCGAATGAAGAAATCGTTTTTCCATAAGGTGCAATGTGGGGTTAGGCCATTTTGTTCGCTCGGTACCCCTTGGGTCAGGACCTTCATTGACTTTGATGAATTTTTGAAAGATGAAAAAAAAGTTTCTAATTTTCTTAGTCCACACCCTAGAAATGGCGCGGCGCTTGGTTTAGGAGTACAAAAATGTTTAAAAGTCAATTTCGAAAAATTTGTGTTCCCCGACCCTTCATTTTGAAAACTTATTTCGATCGATGCAGCACGGACTTTCAGAACAACACTTTCATTCTTACGAAGAAGTAAAAATTCGGCTAGATGAATACTTGGTCTCGAAAAACGAACAGTTCTTTTGACGCGGAATCCATTCTTTGACAAAAAGATGAGCAAAAGTTATAACTAACGATGGTCAATACTTTGACTGTTATTAGGGTAATTCATTTTTTTATGGAACTAAACGCTCAAATTTTGCGAAAAAATCAACATTATTAACCGAAACACCTATAGCAAATATTATTACGTCTCAAAGATTCTCGGAAATCATTGATAACGATCGCTATTTTCTTTAACCCTTATTCCGGTAATAGTATTTTTCCCACACTTCTTTGCGGTTACAATTTCCTCCAAAAATTTACTAAATCACTTAAGTGAATATGGCTTGTTTCTGTAACTGTTCTACATGGATTAAAACCTTGACTTCTGGTTACAAGTTTTATTGAAGCTTATTCTTTAAAAAAATACTTGCTTATGGATCTTAAAACCTAAAATTACTGCCTAGTGATAATATTGCACCGATCATGGTGCTGCTTGTGTACCAATTCTTGTGATCCCAACTTGCTGTTTAAGCTGACCATTCGCCGCTCGCATTGCGTACACTCCTTGTGTTTACTGTTTATGAACGCATAAACATGGCCTACAAATCCAACTTCATCATTCGTCATTCCACGTTATTCTATGTAGGGAAAATGGTGGGAACCAGTACGAACAATTATGAAGTACCTCTGAATATCCTGATGTCCTCCACAATTTACTCATATGAAAATGCAAAAAACTACTTAGAATAGGAGAAATTTCAATGCTGACTGTGCAAGCAGATTGAAGCAGAACGCGGACGGCACTTTCAATAAATCGCAAGAAATAATCTGCCCTGTAATAGTGGTCTTTCAGTCTCGGAAGGAAACATCATAATGGTTTTAATCCTGTAGAAAAATACAAGGATCTTGACTCAATATTCAGAATTCTACACATCAAGGTTCCACTGTATCGAACGTCTAAGCAACCGTTTCCCCTCCGAAGGTGTTCCCGCGTTATACCTACGTCAGAGCTTGAGCTTTCCTCTTGCAACTTTGGCGATTATGCTGACGGTAGCATTGCTAAGGTTGAAAACGATTCTTAATACCCGAGGATCATCTGGGCGCCCCTGTAACATCCACTGGTGACTACAAAATGCAGGATGTCTGCGAAGGTAAGCCATTTGATGAACAAGTAGATCTCAATGGCACGCCCGATAGGGCTACTGTCCAGGCAGAAGTTCAGCAGCAAACCTCCGGCTGCGCTCATGGATGATTTTTCTGTTGCGACTCTCCAACCGACCAATTCTAATAAACTGGCACTGAAGCGCTACCTTCGGTTACCCCAAAAGCGACGAATCTGTGATGCACTCTTATAACGAAGCCAAAAAGGATACATTACCACCGACAGAAAGGAAAACGGCCTTCCTAGAAAAATGGTATGAGAAGTGCCCTCAGCTGTCGCCGGTCAAAAGACAAAACTTACTCCAGAGAAATCGAAGTAACATAAACACTGGAACTTGGATTGAATGATTCCGGATTTGCTTCTTCCGAGAATTGTTGTTGCGGCGGTTTCGGTCTGAGAGCGTAGCTGAGCCCCAAACGTGAAACACGAGCAGCGTAGCGACAGAAGGACAGTCCACGGTAATATTATGTACTCGAATTGGAAGTGTTTTTAATGCCACTGAAAGTATCACGTTTAGTCGGTCTGGATTAACCACTGAAGGTCACTGAAGCCCTCTCCATAACTGGTAGTGAATCCCAGTTCCAGTGTATGTACAACAATCTTCCCTTCACATAGGAACTCAACCAAATAACATGATAAGTTGACACCAGCTGAGCTACTCTGCAAATACAAGATAAGGATCAACAACCCCGAAAGAAGATAAAGTGGACGAATATACTCAAAAAATGTGTTGCTCGTACTAGTTAAGGGCGCAAAAAGTGGTGGACCTGTGCTACGAGAAAACCTTTGTCTTTTTTTTAAATACATGTCCACACTCGAAGGAGAGAATTAGCAAACAACATCTAACTGGCTAAAAGGGCTCAATCTTTGCTAATGAACTGCTGCCTGAGGTGGAAATTGACACCATAAGGAGGCAAGTATACCACCCATCCACCTCAAGTAAGGTAACTTCAGATGCTCTGACATTAGAAGAGATTGCCTAAGTTGTAGGCGAAAACGCTGAGACTGACGGAATTTATTTGTTTGTGGAAGTACAGAGGGCAGAAAAACTTTTAGTTTTGATATCAAAAAGCCTAAATACGAATACAAACAACATCGAAGTCTCAGAAAATCTTTAGCATCTCGAAGAGAACTCAAAACGCGCTTTACTAGAATTTCGAAATGTAGAACCGACTTTAAGGTACTTTCTGCCAAAACTTAAAATCATTGAGACCTCACTGGCACTGGTAGGCTACCTTAACATGTTGCCACTATACCTGACTGAACACCTATCTGTTTCACAGGTGATATGCGAGGTAATAGAGCTCAGAAGGTGACTCGTTATACAGTGGAAATACTTCATACACGCAATATTCCGCCCAGAACATCAGATGCTATGATGGACGATGTGATTGACGCATTCCGAAAAGAGTCTCTATGTTCTGACTGCTAGGCTGCGCAGATGAAAGAAAGTTAACGCCTGCAAATATGAAAAAAATGACCTTTAAGGCGAATGAGACAAAATTCTATCGGGAAATCAGTGGAGCTCATAATATAAGAGAAGCCTTGGCTGACTACTGAGAAGAGATTTGGGGGAAAAATAATGGAAAAATCCTAAAAGTAGCGTCAAAGTGGTCATATGCCAGACATATTGGAAAGGAAGCTTCTCAACATCATAACTTCCGATGTATCCCAACTTTTGTTACAAGTACCTTAAGTATGCATTTGGTTCATTGGCTAGGTGCTATCAGAAAATACTTGATCAGCCAGTCGTTTCGACCAATTGCTTGTCTTCCAACCATATATATAATTGCTTAACATCCATCATCTCCCACAAAGTCCATGCTCACTGCGAAGTCAATAATATCCTTAAAGGAGAATAAATTAGATTTTATCGTAACTCTCGAGAATGCAAGGACCTGGTAACAATTCACAGTGTTCTCGCGAAGCAGGTGCGGAAACATGTGCGCAGCTTGAACATGACATACATTGATTAAAAACAAGACTTTCCCTTCGTATCCAAGATCACTCACTTTAGATTCTCAGGACGCACAAGATCTACCTAAGCGTGATTAAATTTCTGAGTTATGCAATGATCCTCTGGAAAATAAAACTCAAGTACTTTGATCGTGGTAAATTGAGGATCTCCAGACTCTTGCGCATTACGACCGGTATTTTCCTGTGGTTATATTAAGCACTCAATCAATTTAGCAGGAATTTCAACAACACTTCCTCTGTATATAGCGCAAAGATAGAAAAAATGGGATACAATATTACCCATTTCCTTTATTTGTATGATCCAAAAGTGTACGCTTGTGCGAGGGAAAAACTACAGAAGTTAATCGACATCATCCTGCTGTTTTTGGAATTACATCTATATGGAATTCGGATTAGATGAGTACACATAGATGCACTGAAAACGGAGATTGATAAAGGCGCAGTTGAGACTTGATAATAATCAGGCACTCATTGAAGCAATGACGAAAGATAATTCGTATGAATATCCAGGCATCTTACCGTTGATGAGATCATGTCACGCTACTGCTACAGAAAGCCTTGAGACCGTCTTTGTTAAACAGCTGTAAGTCACTTTGGAAATTAGCTTCGATTCACCCAACAAGATCGATGCCGTTAACAACAATATTTCTTTTATTACCTACTCTGTCGAACTGATCAAATGGTCATATACCAACCTGGAAACAGAACCATCCGTATGTAAATAACCAAACATCGAAGAAACCACAGAAATTTGGCACGTAGGAGGATAGTCTTACTACGTTGTTGAGGCGGCAGAGTCGTCTCGGATGTCCGTCAAAGGTGCGAATCGCAGATCACACAACTAAACGCATTTTTTAACAGCAAGCTGGACAATACAATGTCATCACTGATGGCTGCAAAAAGTTATATCATAACCAGTCTACCTAATGACACAATAATGCAGATATCCTGCACGATCAGATTGCCTTTAACCTGAATCTACTGGAGGAATCAATGCTAATTTACAAGTGCGTCCTAGCCGCTGTCTTCAAAAACGATAATTACCGCCCTGACTGGGATCGGACTATCCTTACTGGCCACACTATTGTTCACAATAGGCTGGACATTTTGGTTTTTGATAAACGGTCACAGGATATATAGGATCAAAATCCAGGAGTATAGCCCACTAAGGCAAGAAAACATGAGGATGTAGCAATTAAAAAAATACAATTCATCACCTGAAGAATCTAGAAGTTGATGGGTGGCTAGCTGCACTCAAAAAGGTAGTTTTACTAAACACCAGTGAAATGATCTAAAACTTTTTGGACTACCAAGTAGAAAGCTGCTAGCTGCCTTTTGGACTATTATGGAAGACCGCCAAACGAACGTTTTCTCGATCGAATGGGTGGAAAAATCCATCATTCAGAGGATGACCATTCAATATTGTCACAATCATGTTGACACTGTGATTGTTTACGCGTATTTTAACTCGCAAAAAAATATGAGTAGGATATTGATTGTTGTATTAATATTAATTAATTAACAAAATCTTATAGTATTATTTTTCTTCCAATAAAATTAGTTTCAAAAAGCCTATTCCGCAAACAAGGTATTTTCACAATTGAATATACTATAAAAATACGACACTTTTACAATCAAAATTTCTTGTATCGCTGTCTTTGAGATAGAGTAGTAAAAACAGTTTTTTCTAATTGCTGAGATAGTATCTCCAACCTTTCACTTTGAAATAAAAAGTCAATCCTGGAATTGTTTGAAAAGTGTCGTATGAGAGCAAAAATTATGAAGACACTTGGTGCGAATTAGTCTAATCGATACACTGAGATTAAAATTTTTTTTTAATCGTAAAAAAGGATGGAATTTAATGCAAAAATTCGTTTTGGCATTACATACTTTTTAGTAAAAATTACGCCGATTTTTCTGAGAATAAAAAATTCTAATTTAATTTCCAAAATAAGTGATATATAGAAAAGTTCACACGGAAAAGTTGTTTCTCTTGAAAAAAGCTACAAAGAATTTCTCAACGAAATTCGATATTACGCAAACCAAATTTCTTTTGTTATGCGAAAAGTAAATTTTTTTCTAAAATAAAATGATAAAAGATTGAAACGACTGCGTCAAGTAAAATTATCACAGAAAAATTATGAAAAACGATTATTTACTTATCTAAAGAGACAAAGAGCAAAACAATCTACTTCACATAATGCGATTTCATTTGATAATGACTTCTGCTATCTTTTCACCTTGATTAAATCCTTAATTCTGATTGATTTGTTTCACTTAAAGATACCATGTTGTACAATTTTTTATAATCTTCATAAATTAGGTTTTTCGTCTCTGGTTGACTGCAAATGCACCAGATATTGGTAATGAACGAAAAGAAATAACCATTACACTTAGCGCCATCTTTGTATGCATTAAAATATCCAGCAATGAGATAAACTTCATAAATATTTTCAAGCAATATGTTTTTTAAAAGCACACGACTCAAATTGGCCAGCCCACTACGCGTAAAAATATTATCTGTCAATTAAAAAAAAATTTCATTTCGGTATCTCCATTTTCCTAATTTTTCCGCATAAGTAAACATTTTTTTAATTCACCAATCTAAAAAAACAGTAACAAAATTTCTCAATAAAGGCCATATACTTCCAAAAAAGTGTAATTTCATCATACTTTTAACACTAATTTCATTGATTTTAAGAGTATCAGGATACGTAAACTTTTAGGTATAGTAGATTTTACAACTGAAAAATTTGGTTTTTTCAACCTACTCTATCGCTGCAGGTAACACGCTAATATGAAAAACTGATATTTTTCCATGTTTCTGTGCCCATATCCGTTTCATATTCGTTCAAGTAATCGTGTCTGTATTTGTCTCAATATTCGCGTTCGTTTTTTTATCCGTTTCCGTAGCTCCTTGCTGTGACGTACCTTTCCGGATTGAAATATAAATAAATATAATGCAATGAAAAATACACTTCAAATTATATATATATATATATATATATATAATATAATATATAATATATAATATATAATATATACAGACTTTTTAAAACTAATGGTCAAAGCATCGACAACGCTAATTTGGCGATTAAGAATTCTCTTTTGTATCTCGTACTTCGAACTCGATTTTTTCCAAAATGCGAACTTTTCTACATTATGTTTACAATTATTATATCAAATGTATATTACATTCATTTCTGTTCCTCGGCTTGGAATTGCTTATTCAGATATTGCAAAATATGGTACAAATTTTAATTATCATGATTACTTCAATATTTGTTCCTTATTTTGCATTAAATTTTATGCTCAGGTACCCTGAAAATGTATGTCATTTCAATAAATGTATATTATTACAATTCATAATGTGCGTTGGTATTAAAACAGACGTATTTTCATTCTCTTGCTTTCATACTTTAAAAAGTACGCTTTCTATAAAAAAAATTATTTTGTTATTAATAATTTTATTGCAACTTGCGTCGTTGTTCGATACATTTAATTTGTTTATTTGTAACGTTATTTTTTACGATTTAATGCAAAAATATGCATCCTAGCGTGAAGTGGTTCTAAGAAAATGTGTAGATACAATTTAGGCGAGAAATTTTGTTAATTAAAAAGTTATTGTGAGATGCTTCCTTTTTCCAAGAAGTTAATTTTTCCATTTCTGATATATTCTCATAACAAAAGTTTATAGAAAACTTGTAGATCTTTTCACATATGTATATATTTTCTTTCTGCTCAAGAATTGTTATGCAAGACGTAATTGTTTTTTTTTTGTGAACCTAGACACGGCCTAAAATGAAAAAGCCTATGTTTCGACAATTCAATGTAAAAAAAGGTAGGAAGGAAAATTCTTAATTAAAAGAAAACCGTTTGTATACATTTCTTAGAATTAAAAACATAAAACAACTGTAAAGAGTAAAATTTGTATTCTATTATTCAATATCTGAATAAGCACAGTCTTAGTCCAAGATATAGAAATTAATAACACATACATTCAATATAATGAAGTTCAAAATAATATAGAAAATTTCGCATTTTGGACACACTTTACCCCAGCGCGATGCACGAGACATGTGATGAGAATGTATTGGTTAAAGTTGAACGAGCGTTAACAAAATGGAATTGAAAATTACAAAATTACAGTTGTCAGTGATCTGACGTATAATAATAGAGGAAGTATAAAGACCGAGCGCGAGATGCGGCAGACGAGCGCTCTAAGCGGACCCCGCAGCAGACAGATTTTTTAATCTTAAAATTAGTAAGAAAACACAATTCGTGGACTATATTGAGAGTGCTTGAGGTTTTTCTGTGGGCTGTTTGGATTATTCAATAAAAAATGTAAAAGGACTCCGCATTATAAATACATTGGAAATTTCTTTCCATCGAATTGTCCCACCTGTATGTATGCAAAAACTGATGGTGAATTTGTTATGCATAGAATATTTAGTAACTGAAAATATGCATATAACTTAACCTGTTTTTGAACTGCTGTTCCAATTTGAAAGATAAAAAATGACCAAGAAAGATAAACTAATTTGAAGTTCGACTATGTCCAATTTTCTCTTACATTGAATTGTTGAAATTTAAAAAGGTGTTTCTTTAAATTATATAAAAAATAAAATCTAAAAATGACTGCCGTTTAAAGGGCGAATAAACCCTTGTTTTGAACTGCATTTTATATCTCTAATCTGAAAATGATAACCCCTTTGTTGGATCATTTTCAATTAAAAAGCATAGCTATAATGAATAATTATTTCCCTGATTGAGTTTCATATTTTTTACATCCTGTAATTAAATTTCGTATGGTGAACTTTCATATGGTAAGAGTCAACAAGAGGTAAGATATTTGTGTTGATAGCAATAACAGCAGAAAGCTATTAAAACTAAAAGCTACTCGAATAGAACCAATTTGAACAGATACATGAATGCCGAACTCTGATAATCCTCCTCCTTTATTTCAACGCCGATCTAATTAATCAAATCGATTAAATTTTAAAATGTTGTTGCCACTTTCTAGTGGGTATTCAATGAAATATAAATAGCCATTAACAAATATTGGAGAATATGATAATGTCGTATGTAATGAGATTCGACTAGTTCAATAAAATGAATTGTTTACACTTTACATTTTCGGATATCAGCAATAATACGTGACAAGGATTATCGTTGAGTGGTTGAAAGGTTTTAGTCGTATTTGGACCTTTATTACAAATTCCACGTGCAACCACCCCTGATCTCAATCGATGGGCTGCATTTAAAGCGTGCCTTTGATGGCATCTCACACGTTATCACGACACGTTTTTAGCTTCTAAATGACTACCCAGTAAAGAAATAGGATGTCAGGTAATTGCTTAGTTTAAAAAAATTAGAATCTTGAATAATTTTCGAATATGTTCAAGTCGTGTCGGAATTTCGGATAATACTCGAAGCCTATTTCGCGATTTTCGACATAATTCTACCACATTTAACGCCCGTTATTTGCCCATTTGTCGGAACAATGACCTCTATTTGTCTCCAATGACCGCATATGCGTCTACTCCCTGCGTTTCATTAAATTCTTGTCTGAAATTATTTATACATGGTGTGCAGTTAGGGTAGATGAAGTCCTATATTTTGAGTTATTCACAAGCTTTGAAGCGAAAACTTCTTTTCTATTGTGAGAAATGTATTCATTATTTATTTTTAGGAGAAAGTCAATTATTATTTTCAAAGTTTAGGAAATATTAAAGAGTTTTTTTACTCAGGTCTTCACTCAGGAAATCAAACCATTCTATCTTTGTTATTCTTCTACTGCTTCTAATCTTTACGTCAACTTCAGTCAATACCAGTATGTGGTAATCAAAAAGCGGTTTGAAAGCTTTTAGTTTATGAAATAAATCAAAGACAAACAATTTAGGAAAAGGAAAGTAGTAAGTAAAGAAAAAGAGACTTGTAGACGCCCCGATTTCTGTATCCACCTTATTATTTGCAGGATGAAATTATTATACTAATACTTCGTATTTCTAACTTTTCGTTTGAATGTTTTTTTGCCTTCGAGAAATTATATTGTAGTTTATACATAGATTTTTTTATATTGAAGTTCTCTACTGATACCTTATTTTCTTTTCATGAAATATTATTTACTACTTATCGCATTTCTGAAATACTTGAAATTTTTTTTTTCAATTGATAGTTGTTTCTGGCGTCGACTTAAAAATCATGTAAAGTTCTACAAGCGTATTGATGTACATATTTCTTATTTTTTACGTATTTTTCATTTTCTAAATTATTTTTTACTGTTTGTATTTCTATTATATTTCTATTTATTAATTATAATCATAATATTATGTAAAAGTATGAAATTATTATTTCATATTGTTAAATATTATTACATAACCAATTATGACTTCTTTTTTTTTGTGGTTGTTTAATTATTTCGCTTAATTCCCGCGTATTTACGAGTGGCATGTGACATCTGAAATATTGCATTACGAAGAAAGGAAAAAGACCATTATTCCTGATTCTATTTTAGAAGATATGCGAATTTTTTAACCAATAGTCCCATTTTTCTTGGTATTAAATAAAAATAAAAGGGTGACCTTTGTGATACACAGTTGTTATGTTTTATCTCTTTACACCCTCCCCCCCATCCTCACAAAAGAATAGGTAAGGAAGAAGGGTGTAAGCTAACTTAATCTTTTATTATAAACAATTCCAAACAATTTATGATAAATTAAAAATAATTCAAGATTGATTCCAACAAATTGAAAAATCGTCTAAGGGAAACTAAACCATAATATAAAACGCAAGTGTGATCTACATAAACCAGGTAAACTAGTTATACATAAATGTTAGATTTTCACTCGATATCTCTATTAACCGCACCCACACATCAAAAGTTGGAAAGGCCGACGATTGTGACCGAACTCCCGCTTGATTTTTTTTGAATTAGAAAGAAATTATGATGAGTTGAAAAATGACAGCGACAGTTCCAAGAATTTTTTAATTTATATTGAGTACCTAACCTTATTTTCTCAGCGATAGTAGGTTTTTTTGTTACTAATGTGCTTGGGTAGGTTTCATCCTTCAAGTTTTGTTTTTCATAATTTGAAACAGTGAGGAATGTGACCGGAGGAGATAATTATAATCTTGAAAAATATGTATGCAGAGAATCCTCGACGTAATTTTATAAAAGATTACATCTGTTTTATTTTTTATTTTTTTATTTTTGAATGTTTTTATTTCATAGTTGTTAAAGATTTTAGGTGCGGAATAAATGAATAAGATTTCATTTTAATAAAATGTATAAATTACAATAGAAATATTATTTAGGAATATTAAATATTGTGTTATGGGATGGCCGTGGGTAGATTAAAAATACAAAACTGAATTGTTTTCGAGGACAAACATTGAGAACACCTGACATAAGTTCATCTGAAACCTTCCTGTTGTAAGGAATATTAATTCAAAAAAAGTTTCATGAAAATCAATTCAGTGGTTCAACAGAAATTCACGGACATACATACGAAGTCGGCGTGGAAAGAATACGACCTTGTGGTTTTTTCAATTTTAATGTATACTATACATTTTAAAATGCAATATTCTGAACCGAGACATTGCTGAAATTCAGAGAATCGGTCAATATCAAAGTAGAAGAAAAAAATGTGCTAATATAATTTGAATTTAGATTTAAAATATATTTCAGATTATTTATTGATCGGAATTTGATTAATCATTAATAAATCAGAATTCTTAGAAGTCAGGACCCTTGAAACATTCTCAGACGCCTGTAAATACCCCAAAATTGAACAAATTTGACTTCCAGACTTTTCACATTAAAAACTTTAAATTACCAAATTAAAATTTCAAAATAATTTAATTTCATATTCAGAATATCAGTATTTTACATTTCAAAATTAGTTTATTGTACATTTAAAAATTGAAGTAGAGTAATTAAAAAATGGATTTATTACTGGCGCTCTTTTTGATCATTCCACTCCTTTTAATGAGTCTCATTTAAGAAATTTTCTATAATTATATAAAATTGTTATTTTGAATTGGTTGACATAGTTTTTAAATTACGCAGGCTACAAACATTTTCTTATTGTTTCTGAATGACTCTAAATAAGTGTCTCATGATAGGGTTACAACTTACATGGGAAACAATGTATAGTTAAACAGAAAAATACTAAAAGATCAAATTAAAAAAAATATGTGAAAAAAGTAAATTTTTTTGAAAGAGCCAGCTGTATCTCTAACTAACTGAATTTCATATCTTTAAATTAGTTTGGAACCTCTGTGAACATTATTCCCACTTCATTAGTGTTATATTCTGCTTTCCGAAACTTTGATTTCAGCTACTATTATATCTCTATTTTAACGAATTGAAACATTGATTTATTAGCAATAATATTCCAAATAAATTATGCTGCAAATCCCTATTTTAAAGATTTTGCCAATATCGTTGGTTTGTTTTCAACGATATTTATGGTCGGATCAAGGATAAATATCGTTGGTTCAGCTATATAAGTTTTGTTTTCGTGTAACTTAGAAGTGATTTTATATGTGAGAATAAAAATATGATACCATCAATTTGATTATTAGCATTAAAAAAAGATTATTTTCTTTCAAAACGGAAGTTTTTCTTGACCTCTAACTTCATAAAATAATAACCTAGTGTCAAAGCCCTAGATATTGAAAGCATTTTGTTTGTAAAAATAAATAAATAAATTAATTAATTGAAGTAATGTTTTAAACAATATAACAGAAATTGGAATACTTGAGACTGGAAAGACACGGTGAATAAATAAAACACCTTGTGAAACTATTTTATGAAAACTTAAGTAATGTTACCCTTATGGTACATAAAGATGCCTTCGTAACTTGGTTTGGCGGAAAAACATATTAGGAGAATTTCTTATCAGATCGTTATGCTTGACTCTAATTTTAAACATTAATGGTTGTATCTGCTCCCAGAAGGCCAGCATAAGAAAATTCCGTTTCCAACTTCATACTATATGTACTCGTATATTATGATCTAAATTTTGATGGATTTTAGGATCTTCTATGAATGACCTATACACTCACGAATAATAGGAAAGCGAACAATGTGGCTGTGAATTATCTTAAACTTGCACACTACGTTGAACGAAATTGCTGGCTTTAACGTAAATGTAATTCGGGCATAACATGCATTTGGCAGTAATTATCATAGTTTAAAATATCACTTATAGAAAATGGATAATCACTTATTAAGGGGCTGTTCAAAAACTATGTCACGCTATTTTGAAAACATTTTCCATCCTTTCTCTTCTACGTCACAGATCATCACACAAAGCTTCACAGCCTGAAAATAGGGGGAAAATAACACAATAACCACGAAAATAAGAAAATAATAAGGGAATAAATTCTGTTCAAAAAAACAAATGTATAGGTACCATATTAAATTCAATAGGAAACCTTTAAATTTCAAGTCGAAATATACATTGATGATATGCATTTTCAACAAAAAAGTTGAATTTCCAACTAAATAGTTGAATTTTTTACAAATAAACAAGTCAATTTTCAACTAAGCAGTTGCATTTACTACTACATAGTTGAAATTTCAAGCCGAAATGACTAATTTTTTGTAAGACAGTTGATTTTTCGACAAAGAATCATGAATTTTCAACCAAGAACTTTTCTACCATGAATGATGAATTTTCAATCCAGAGGGATGAATTTTTCATGCAAAAAGTCGAATTTGCAATAAAACAGTTGATTTTTCAAGAGGAAACATAAAATTTCCACCAAACAGTTGAATCCAAAAAATTAATTATCAACTAAACAGTTGCATTGACAAATGAATAGTTCAACTATCAAGCCAAAGGGACGAATTTGTAACACAATAGTTGAATTTTCAACCTACAGAAATGAATTTCCAACCAATTGGTCGAAGTCTTAAACAAAAAAGAATTAACTGCCACCAAACACTATTGTATTCTGAACCAAATAGTGGAATTTTCAAGCTACGAAGACGAATTTTTTAGCGGACGATTGAATTGTAAATCTAAAAGGACGAATTTCCAATTCAAAGAGAGGAATCTTTAATAAAAAAGTTAAATTGTTGACCATGAAATTTGACTTTTTAATTAAATATGTAGTTCAATTTTATTACAAATAATTAAATTTTCGAGAAAATAGTTCAATTTTTAACTCAAATCATGGATCTTCAATTGATGATTTTTCAAAGAAACAACATTAATTCCGAAAAAAAATATAACAATTGATATTTCAAAACAAAAAAAAGATTTCAATTTCAAATAGAAGACAGTCGAATTTAACCAAAAGAGATACATTCTTAACGAAAAATATAATAGTTGATATTTCAACGAAAAAGATTTTATTTTAAACATTTTTAATCAAGAACAGTTTAATTCAACCAAAAAAGACGAATTTTCAATAAAATAGCTGAATTCTTAATTGAAACGGTAATTTTTAACCGAACAGTTGAACTTTTAGCCAAAAAAGATCAACTTTCTACCAAAAGGATTTTCAATGAAGAAAGATTTTTCATTCCAGAGAGAAAAAATGTTAACTAAATTGTTATATTTTTAAACACAAACAGAAGAATTTTCTACAAAGAAATTGAATTCTCTACCCGAAAATATGAATTTTCAACAAAAATGTTCATTTTTAATCAAATAGATTCACTTTAAACTGAAAGTAGTTTAACCTTCAAACAATTAGTTAAATTTTCAATCAATAGGAATAGTTTTCTACCAAAAAAAAAAAACGAATTTACAACCAAATACATAAATTTTCAATTATCTAGTTGAATTTCCATCTAAAAATGATCAATTTTCAACCAAAAATGGAATAGTTAAATTTTCAGTTAAAAAAATTATTTTCGAAGAAAAATTAACAAACTTTTAACAAAGTAGTTTAATCTTCAACGAATAAAACGATTTTTAACAAAGAAATTCAACTGTGAACCAAATGTTGAATTTTCAACCAAAGAAAAATGAATTCTCAATAAGAAATTTAATAGTTGAATTTTCAAATAAAATGACAAATTTTTAACCAAAAATGGAATAGTTGAATTTTCAGTTGAAAAAATTATTTTCGAAGAAAAATTAACAAATTTTGAACAAAGTAGTTTAATCTTCAACCAATAAAATGATTTTTAACAAAGGAATTCAAGTTTCAACCAAATATTGAATTTTCAACCAAAGAAAAATGAATTCTCAATAAGAGATTTAATAGTTGAATTTTCAAATAATAACGATCAATTTTCAGCAAAAATGGAATAGTTACATTTTCAGTTGAAAAAAAATTAATTAAAAAAAAAGAATTTTCAACAAAATAGTTCAATCTTCAACCAATAAAATTAATTTTCAACAAAGCAGTTTAACTTTCAACCAGGAAGATTAATTTTCTACCCAAAAAAATACGAATTTTTAACAAAATACAGGAATTTTAAACCAAATAGTTAATATTTGAATAAAAACGATCAGTTTTTAACCAAAAATGGAATAAAATTTTTCAGTTAAAAAAATTATTTTCGAACAAAAAAAAATGAATTTTCAACAAAATAGTTTAATCTTCAACTAATAAAAAATAATTGAATGTTTAACCAAATAGTATAATTTTGAAACAAAAGAGATGAATGCTGAATCAAAATTATAATAGTAGATCTTTCAATTAAAAAAAAATTAACTTACAGTGAAACATAGTTAGATTTTCTTATTGCGATCGAAAATTCGAAAATTGAATTCGGAATGAAATACTGTCAAAATAGACGAGGTTATTTACTTTCATTTACTTCGCATGTATCTCAATTAACCTCGAAAGTATACATACCTGAATTTAATTTAGATTTTTGGGGGATAAGAATAGAAAATTACATTTGCTTAAGAAAGTCGAAAAAAAAATTCCAAATTGAATTCGGCAAATTTCAATTATTAAAAATAAAAATAATTAGGTGAACAAGATTTCGATTTCATACAATCTTGCAAAGTTTTTTATTTTTAATTCGTACATTCTAAATTTATAAATGATTGTAAAAACAATTTAAGCAGTATTTTTTAGTACAATTTCTGATAATTATTTATGCTCATTTATTTCTTTGATTATTTTTAAATATTATATTTGATATTATCGGCTCTGGACGTTTTACTGCTGGCACTTCGATTTTCATTTTACTAACGTAATAAAGGTTCTCTAGCCTCTCTAGCCCTTTTATCCTTTCCTGCGTGCCATGTTAATAAATTTAATTTTTTTTCACCTCTGTTCAAAAGTTCAATTTTAGACTTGGAAAGGTACATTTTCGACTATTTTGACATATCATTCCGAAATCAATTTTTTAATTTTCGATTGCAGCGCACAGTGGGCTGAATCGGGAATTTACTATTCAAAATCACCTACAGCCTATAATTCTCAACCGATTTTCAATTTTACTTCATTGATCAAAAGTATTTTCTGACAAAATAAATCATGTAAAAGTCTTTCTTCAAAATAGCAATTAAGTAACGACATCGAAATTTTTTTTACAATTTATAAGAAGATTAATAACTATCACTATATGTTTTTGAATGGAAATCTAAGGTGTGGTAATATTATTAATAAAATGAACAAAAATACCGGTATCATCCATTAATATGCTTGTGTGCGTTTTTGAAAGAATTTCAATAAACAGAGCAAAGTAGGTAGCACGAATATAAACATTTCAGGGCTTTTTGGTAGTTTTCGACTCAACTAAACAATCAACAAATTTTTCTTTTTAAAAATCTACCTCAAGAGACCTCTACAAAATTTTATAAGGTTCGATTCAAAAAGTTCAAAACGAAAGTACATTTATAAACAGTGAAAATTTAATTTATTTTTGAAAATAAAATTCTTCCCTAATTTACTGTCTTAATCTAAATAAGTCAAATTTTACTAAATACTAGTGCCCAAATCCATTTCAAATTAGACAGGTAGTGCAACTTCAAATCACAGAATTGGTCGCAGATGAAATTTTATTTTTCAAAGAAAATGAAGTGACATATGTTTCCCCATTTAGAAAAAAAATCAATTTGTGCAAAGTTATAACAATTTGAAATTTAAAGGTTGTTTTTTGAAAAAAAAAACATTCTTTTAAATCCCTATAACTTTTGATCTAATTGAGATACTTAGGTTTTCTCAAAAGCCACACTTTTTTTTTTGCTAAATTTTTTTGCAAAATTGTTATTCATTTGATGAAGAAATAATGTAAGTTTAATGCAGGCTCAACTATTATTCTGGTCAGGATAATTTTTTTTCTAAAAAAACATTTTTTTCTTTCGTAATCGACCCCTCCTCAAGGAGATTTTCATTGAAAATTGAAAATACTATTTGGAAAAATGAATCTTAAAAAATTAGTTGTTTGCATTTTTTGATACAAAATAACTATCTTCTCCTATTTTAATTCTAGATAGTTGCTGTTTTTTCTAAAACTTGAAAGTTTTTGTCCATTTCTTAACTAGTGAGATAATGATTAATGCAAGTAAACAAACATAATATTTTAAACAATACATTATGGATTATAACTATCTTCACTTAGAGTAATGCTAGAAAGTTGCGGGTTTCTCCAAAATTTGCAGCTTTCCTTTACATTTTTATATTGAAAAAATTATAAAATATTAATAATTATTTGGACAAAAAGACACTCAATAACTACTTGAAGAAAAATTTACATTCATCATATGATCCGTATAGATAATTTGAAGAATATTTTAAATATCTGTTTTATTTCAAAAAAATATATTCAAAAAAAAGAGACATTGTTGAAAAAATAATTCTCTTCATTGTTTGTTTATTATTTGTTCTCAACAATAAACAAGAGCAGATAGTTATAGGCAGTTATACATTTTTCAAATAATTATGTTTGTTAACTTGAATTAATTATTACCTTTTCTTAGAAAAAAGTTGACAAAGAGTGGAAAATATCATAAAAAGCCGCAACTATCTAGCATTGCTATAACAAGATAGTTCTAAACAGTAATAATTTGTTCAAACAATCATTTTTGTTATATTTATTTCATTTTGATCGCGCTCCAATTAAAAACTGGACAAAAAGTTGAATATTTCAGAAAAACTGCAACTTTCTATCATTATTCAAAAAGATTATTATTAAAAAATAATATGAACTGTTTGAAACTTCATGTTTGTTTAATTTAATAAATCATTACTTGACTCTAATTCGAAAGTACAAAAAAGTTGAAATTTTAGAAAAAACTATAACTTTCCAGCATTTTTCTTAGCGTATAGGCAAAAATTTGAAAATCAGTCAAAAAAATCGAGAAAACATTTTTTAATTGATTTTTGGACCACCCTAACGTAGAATCGCATTCTCCTGAATCTGCGGAATTCTTTCCAGAAAAACATTATAAAATAACAACATTTTCTCTACTTATTGTTTGAATTTTCCACTTTGTATGAATAATGATAAATAATGAATAATTAAATAAATTGTATATTGATGTTACATTCTGCATTCTGCATATAACTATAACACCATAAACAGCTGTGAATAAATAATACATATGGATTATTATTTCTGAAGTGACTCTTCCTAACAAACTCTCAATTTTTTCAATTATTAAATCATCAATATTTAAAATAATATTTTATATTAATTATATTGATTTTAATTAACTAATTCCAATTTTATTCACATCAATTGAATAATTATTTTATGCGAAATAATATTATTATTGAATTGTTATTAATTATTAATAATTTTATTTTAGGTTTTCACTTGAAAATGTTCTTCTTCATGCTTTATTCAAATTTTCATCTTTTTTTGCTTCTTAAAAATCGAATTTTTCATAATCAAAAAATGAGAAGATACTTTCGATATTTTATGGAGCTCTATAGATCGACGAAAAGAAAGTTTGGAAATCTTAATACTTTTCAATAAAATGATCTTCAAAATTCACCTTCGACAGAACAGCCTAGGTGTCATGATTTTTTTTTTAAATCGGTTTTTTTACACTCTAATTAACATGAAGGGCTGGTAAGTATTGAACACTTTTTTTGTAGAACAATAGTTAAGCAACAAAATCGAAATTTGAAATAATAATTTATCAAGAGATGAATAATTATTATTATATGTTGTTGAGAGGGAATCTTTGTTGTAATAATATTACTCTTGAAATGAAGAGAAATAATCTGTCTGGAGAGACGTCTGCCAAATTTAAAAAGCTTAAATTTGAAAAAGAAACTCGAAAATCCGTTACTTAGAAAAAAGTTAGTTTTAAGACCCGTGAAAATATGATTGCTTTTCAACTACAAAGCCAGTAAAAGTTAGTAGAAAATTACTAATTCGATTGGTTATAATAATCGTAAATTCGATAGTGGAATATTACTATTTGCTTAACGAAAATATATGAATTTATTTAGGGCTGTATATATCAATTCAAAATAATGTTATAGAAATGGAAAACTTGTAAAATAAAATTGTTCAGTAAAAGAATCCGATTGTGCAATATTTTCAGCTTTATTGAAACAGTAAGAAGGCGACATTGTTAAACTCTTCAAAAGACTATGTCATTTCCACAAACGCCGAAAAATGGGAAACAAAACTTATTTATACACATAATTTATTGTACTATTTCAATTTGTTTTTAAGAATTCTCAGGAATATTAAGAATCAAGAAATAAAGAGTTTACCTAATTCTAGCATAGTTTTAAAGAATTATTTTCAAGACTTCCGGAAGTTTAAATGGTGTCAAACCATAAAAGCCTAAACGCTATCTTTCACAAAACCGTTTTTATTGTCTCCAAACATTCCGTATCATATAAGTTCATGTATATACGTATAAGTTTATATATTTGTATATATGTATGCATCTATCACGTATACGTTCATTTATATCCTTAAAAATTAAAGTTCTCATAAGCAAAAATCAATTTCAAAAGATTCATTTCGAAAATATTATAAAAGTACTACACAAAATGTTAGCAAGTATATTTAGAGATCATTGCGCGAGTTTTAAGATATCAATAGTGAAAAATAAGCCCTGGAAATTTCATCTGTTTATTTGCAACCATGTTTCATTTAACGTGTTTACAAAAACATGTGACTTTCATACACAAACACTTACTCACTTCCAAATAGTTGCTCATAACGTCGCATTCGATACTTTTTAATTAAAGAACATCTTATTAAACGAATTGAGAATTTTTCGAAACATTTACCATCATAATAAGTCTTCTGTAAACAAGAAACATTAAAAACAATGGAAATTTTTAGTAAAAAGCATACTTCCATGAACTACAATAATTATCCAAATATTTAAAGTAATGCATTAAATTACATTCTTCAGGAATTATGTCATTAGTCCAGAGCTACGAGCATCAAGGATACCAAATTTAAATAGTTGGATGTTTTGAACAAAATTCAACTTTGACCAAGTGTATCTTGGTACTGAGTCACTTTTCCGAAGGAATATTTTCATGATTTCATTTAGCTTTCCGATAGGCCAGGAACTATTTTTTGTTTTAATTAATTCCCTGATTTTTAAAGGGGTTGCTTGTATATCCGGAACAATTTCAATTTTCTCAGTTTGGCTATTATGGTTTAACACCCTTCAGTGAATGTACATATTTGTCGTTTTAGAAAAATGTACATGAAAAAGGATAGTGGTCGGAGGTTTTTTAGGACATGTACATAGATCTGACCCGATCCCAACGTTAAAGTTTTCAAGGAAAGTCAATAAAGTTTGCTCATTTTGAGTATGCTTTACGCAACGCTTACGTATCTCGACTCAATCCCACCATCTAAATGTAGACAATCATTTTGATCAATAATGCGATGAATGCTAGTATATATATATAAGTCAAAAATATTCAAAATTTTCTCAGTTATAGGGCCAAACGTTTTTTTTAAATTTGTTCTCCGTTTTTATAAAAATGAAGATCTATATTTGTGCTCTCCTCTCAACTCTTATGACGTTTTTCAATTCTGTTCGTAAGTAGAATATTATAATAATAAATTGATCGTTAATCGAAATATCTCATATCCAAATATCGATTACATTCCAAATTTCATTTGTTGTGATATGTATTCAATTCAAATACGCATTCTTCCTGAAAAGAGGTAAAAGATATGTCAAATTCACATGCTATCAGTTTTTACATTTTATGATACCATTCTGTAAAAAAATATGTATAAAAACAAAGCTTTTCACAATCTAAAACTAACTAAAACCTTTAGTAAAGAATTTCAATATGTTAAATTGTGGTTTAAAATTAAGTTCTTCATTGGTATTCTTCTCCTTAATAAAAGGGGAGACCACGCTACAGTTGATAATGATCCTATAGTAGATAATCAATAATTGTAAGCACAAATATAAGTGAAATAATTCATTCTAATTTTAATATATTATCACCTATCGTGTTTAACTATTAATTACGTTCAATTGATTATTTTGCATATATTACTATTTTAAATTACTGATTATTCAATGCAAGCACCTCCAAAATCGAAATTCTTAAATTTCTTTGTATCAGAATTTTGGGCTTTTTTGGGCTGTATTGCCGATTTTTGGGCTCCACTTCTTTGTTTTTAAATTTAAATTTTGAGTGGAGATGTTCACTCAAGCCAGCACCTCCACTTTATTAAAATTGAAAAAAAAGAAATCAACAAAATTTTGGGCTTTTATTAGGCTTCTGCAAGCACCAACAACCAAGTCCCAAAAATCAACCCTGATAACAATTGAACAACTCCCCCTGTGTAAAAGCTCAAACTCGGAAAAAACGTGTAACAGAATTTTTGCCTTATTTTGGGCTTTTAAATGCCAAAAAGAAAATTCCAAAAACCACCTGCCTATTTGCAAAAAACCACCTTCTTTCCAGAAATAAAATGTACAAAAAAGAAATTGGATCAGAATTTTTGGCTTTTTTCCGGCTCTCGCATGCATAATCATTTTGTTCCAAAAACCACCCATTCATATGAAAAATCAATCGCATCTGTAAAAATTCGAATTAAAATTTTGAAGGAACCCAAAAATCAGGTACTCCATTCACACTGCAAAAATTTTGAAAAGATTATTTTACGACAAAGTTATATCTGCGTGGTATCATGCTATAAAATTCTGAAAAGGATCATTTTTCGGCAAAATCATACTGAAGGTATACAATTAGGTCGGTATTTGGCATTTAAGGCTAGAGCCAAAAACACGAAATTGGTATTTTTGAGAAGGTCAAAAATCGTAGAATCTATTGACACTGTGCTATTTTTTGAAATATCATTTTTCGAAAGAGCCATATTTTCGTGGTGTTAAGGGATTATTTTTCAATGTTGAGGGTTGGACTGCAAAAATCGGACTCGGTATATTCAAGGAGCCCGAAAATCAGAGACTACTGACACTGTGAAATTCCCAAAAAGATTATTTTTTGACAAAGTTGTGCTGACGGTGCACAGAGGAATTGGTAATTAGTGCTAATGGTTAGAGCCGAAAATTCAAAGTTAGTTTTTTTGAGCGGGCCAAAAATCAGAGAGTCAGTTTACTCTATAAAATTCTTAAAAAGATAATTTTTCGGTAAAGTCATACTGACGGTGTACAAAGGGGTTGGTTTTCTGGTGGTAAGGGTCAAAGTACAAAACTCGAACTTGGTATTTTTGTCAAGCCTAAAAACCAGAGACTCTATTAACACTGTAAGATTATCGAAAAAATTATTTTTTGACAGTCAGCACGAGTTTGTCCAAAAATAATCTTTTTTGGAATTCTACAGTGTCAGTAGTCTCTGACGTTTGGTCTCTTCAAAAATACCAACTTCGACTTTTGGCATCCGACCCCTAACGTCGAAAAACAGCCCTTGATACCACGCAGATATAACTTCGTCAAACATTTTTTGGGAATTTTCCAGTTTTAATAGAGTCTCTGATTTTTGGGCACCTTTAAAATTTCCATTCCAATTTTTACACATGTATTTGATTTTTATGTGAAGGGATGGTTTTTCGAGAAAAAATTTTAAGCTTGAGTCAAGTTACCACCTTCACTCGAAATTTTAATTTTGAAAAGAAAGTAATAGAGCCCAAAAATCGACAATAAGCCCAAAAATAGCAAATTTTTTTCTTCCATTTGATAGAAATGTATAAAATTACTTTTCAATTTTACTGAAACATAACTGATCCGAATAAATGACGGACCCATTACTTACGCTTTTCCATTCCACAAACCATAAGTTTAAAATTTTGGAAAAAATATTAAAAATAAATGATTTTTGTGGAGAAATTGTTGCCAGTATTGATTTTCAACTTTTCACATTTAATTTTTACGTTTCCCATATGTTTGTGACCTTGGATACATGATTAAAGTTTATAAGTTAAAAATAAAATCATATAAATCTTTAAAACATACAATTTTTGCTTGCTCGGAATGAAACAATGTACCCAAAATACTTCATGTCTAATACTTTTTTTAGGCAATTTTTCTGTGTAAGTTTAAAGAACACTCTTTTTTTACAGAATCACGTCCACGACCGTTAAATAAAAATTTTGGCCAGCAACCTTATTTCCAGGACGGTAGCAAGTTACCTGTACGCCAAGATACCACAGGTCCACATTCTTATTATTATTCTGAGCTTTTGAAGTGAAGGGGAAAATAGTACCTTTAGATACCCCTCCCCAAATATACTCTGAATCGGTCCCTGGCGTTTCTTATGAAACAGTGATACATTGTGGATAAGGGTAAAAAAATTGTCGGCACCCATAAAAAAATTTACCGGTACCGACAATCTGCATGCAAAAATGTGTTTAAAAAACTTATGTAGAACATAAAATATAACATCTATACGTCTATCGCGACTTGCAAGTTTGAGCGCGCCTAGGGTGCGCAAACGTTGGTTCGCGCGCTTCGCGCTCAATTATCTATTTACATCGCGCTAAGCGCTCGGTCTTTATATTTCCGCCACATTTACGCACAGACCTTTCAAAATTAAAGATCAAGGTTCGACAACTATAATTTGGTGATTGTGAATTCTCTTCCTTTATAGCTTCTTCGGCTTTAACGAACACATTCTCATCACGTATCTCGTGCTTCGCACTCAATTTTTTCCAAAATCTGAATGTTTCTACATTATTCTCAACACTTTTATATTAATTATATATTACATTTATGTATGTAGTTAGACCTGGAATTGCTTATTCAGATATTGCAAGGTGAAGTACATGTTTTATTTATCATGATTGATTTAATATTTGTTTCTTAATTTGGATTAAATTGTACTCTCAGCTGCCCTGTGAAATGAATCATTTTAATAAATCCATATTATTTCAATTCATAATATGCATTGGTATTGAAACATGCATTGAACATTTACGAGTGAAAAAAAGTGCGCATACTATAAAAAAAAAATTGTTTGAACATTTCACATTTGAAAAAGGTGTCGTTTTTCCATCAACTCAATTTGTTTATTTTCAATATTATTTTTCACAATTTAAACTAAAAATACGCATCCGAGTGTAAAGTGATTTCGAGAACATTTGTAGACATAATTTAGGCGACAAATTTTGTCAAATAAAATGTCACTGTAGCTTGTGTCCGTTTCTAAAAAAGTTATTTTTGTTTGTTTTCAATGTATTCATAACAAGAGTTTATAACAAATTTGTAGATCTTTTCTGGTTGAACAACTTTCTTCTTTTCATTTTTTTTCGGCTCTTATGTCGTTTGCCAAAAAAATTTTATTTTTTATTTTTAATGTCATTTTTTACGATCAAAACAAAAACTACGTATCTTGTGTCGTTTCTCTAGAAATTCAATTTGTCAATTTTCAATGTAGTTTCTCACGAATAAAACAAAAACTATGCATCCTATCAAAAATTGATTTGTAACAAATTTGAAGTTCTTTTTTTTTTTTTGAATGCACAATTTTCATCCATTCATCTTGTATCGTATCTCTTATATTTTGATCGCAAAATGTAATTTTTGATTTTCCATTATCTTGTGTGCAGTCAAAATTTAAATTTTCGATTTTTCGAAAAAATTCAACAAGATATTGTGACAATCTTGTAGAGTGTTCAAAATGCGATGTTTTTCTTTTTCTGGTATTTTTTCAAATCGTGCATTGTTTGACTTAAAATGTTAATTTTTGTTTGTTTTTTGCCATTTTGTAAGTGCTTTAACTCCAGTGAGCTTTTTTTATCGAAAAAAGTCATATGGATAAATATTTCGCCTTTTCAAGTGCTATTAATAACCGTACATAGAATTTTTAGATTAAGAAAAAAGTAGCCTAAAAATTTTTGAAAATGCTCTCACTTGTTGAATTTTCATCCAAATTAACGAACTTGACCTTCATGTTAGTACACTTGAAGAGTGTATCAAAGCCTAATCCAAAATTTCAATTCCTTCGAAAGTTATCGTGCTAACAGAATAAAAATCTACATACACATACACACACACAAGCAAAAAACACACACAGAAGGACACATCCACATACAGACAGACACATATGTACGCATACACACAGACACATTCGCGAAAACCTGTTTTCTGGGTTTAGGGATCTCAAGATGTGGACATCTGAAATGAACGGAGGAGAGTCAAATTTTACAGAAATTTAATACCTCCTCTGATGAGAATGTAAAAATCATCACTCTAGGTAACTCCTATCAAAATTTGTAAGATTCTGAGACAAAATTGATCAAAACTGCCCACAGTGATGCAGCAAGGCACCCCTGTGACTGGTCACAGGAATAATGTAGGTCACATACCTTCCCTTTCCAACTTCTCGCGGAAGGGTGGAAGGCAACCCTATTACTGGTCATAGCAATAATGAAGATCACGTACTCCCCCTTTCCAACGCCTCGTGAGGGACGGAAGGGCATCCCTCTGACGGGTCGAATTGAAAAGATCGTCATTATTTCTCAGTGAGAAAGAACTAATTACGATGTTAATAAAGAATTTGCTCAGCTGTGTAGATAATACTTATTATAGTGATTTGTTACAGTCCATTCTATAAAAACATGACTCATGTCGTATTAATTACACATGCCTCAAGCTTGTGCGTGTGAGATATTTGTATATGTCACCGTTTACACCGAAAATAGTTTAAACTAGTTTTAACTAGTTTGAGCGCGGAGTAGCCAAGTGCTTTTGTGAAACTGTTATGATGAAAATAAAAAATTAATGTCAAAATATTTCGGCATTTTTAAAGAAAATTCATGGCAAGTGGTAATTTACACCTACAGTTAATTCATTGTGTAATTCTTATTCATATTTCAAAAAGCATTCGAAGAACTGCAGGAGTAAATCACCCCCTGCAATGAATTTCTGTCAAAAACCCCGACAGAAGTCAATTTCAGTTTTTTAATTTCCTTAATAACAGTACAATATGCAGTGAAATTGAGCTAATTTCAAAGTTTTGATATAAAAGAAAATGTCTAGAGAATCAAATTTTTCATAGTGATGAATTAGATTTGCAAACCCTTAACATGAAACATATCTCCCGAAGAGCGTCGTATTGTAAAAAGTAAACAGAAATTTGTTTGGTTGAGAAATTCCTATTCTTCTTGAGATATTAAAGCAAAAGTATTTCTGAGGTTAAACCACAAGGGTGGTTTCCACCCATTGAATTACCATATTAGCACGTACAAAAATACGTGCCTTTCATTTTTTTATGTGCTACAGCACATTACAGAATGAAGAAAATCGGTCAGGTACACCTAGGGTACTTTCCTTGTCAGTAAAAGAAACAAACAACATATTGTGACAATATGTTTCAGAAAGTATCTGATAAGTTTCGAGAAGAAAAGAAAATTATTTGATTCATATAGGCTTTCGGAAAATTCTTATCATATGGCGGTGGATAAGGCAACTATTAAAAAAATTATTTCGTTGTTAAAAATTTTCTCTGTGTAATTTTTTCTTAGGCTCAGATCACACAGATGTCCTTTACTAGTTATTGTAGAGTAAAGGGAACTAAAATTTGTTTAAAAAAAGTTGTTATCAAAGACATTGTGCCCGAACAAATAAGAGTAATTGAACTTTTGGCAAAGTTTAATTTTTAAGCTTCCTTTGTTATTTTAAATGCATATTTCAGCTGCGGAAAAAATACTTTTTCTACTGAATCATGTGACAGTTATGTGAATAGTGATATTTTACTAAGTGAAGGCGTGAATATTTTTCAGTTGTTATTGTATTATAAAAAATATCATAACAAATTCAAACAAAGCCCATACAACATTTGCAGACCATGGTTAGGTGTGAACAATGAATCACATTGTAGTCAATAAATCGGTCTCATTATCCACGAAAGGGTAAAAGAGCATGTCAAAAAGTATGAATGCGTATCTCTCAGACTGTGGTGGGTCAATGTGAAGGTGTGAGTCAGAAGGCAATCAAAGGATATCTTCTGAGAGATATTAAATAAAATTTAAGTACTTGCGAACCCACAGAAAGGATAATCCTGCTTATAAATATAATTGGCTAGGTTGGTGTGCAAACGGGATGGTACAAACAGGGTACTCGGTCATTTCGGAGATACAAAAACAAATAATATCCGAGAGGAACTGATAATCCATATGTATCATTGGTGCAAAGGTAAAAGCTTTGTAATCAATCATTACCTCAGGGTTTCAAATATGAATCCAGGTCAAGGATAGAAGAGAAAAAGAATTAGGAAATCAAAGCAGATTCATAGAACTTACAGAAACGCTATTTCCAAATGGTATATCCTAATGAGGAAAAAAAATAATGAATCAACATATAGAGGCGTGGGTAACGGAATTGCGAAATACAAATTCAGGGGGCGCGTCATTCATGCTAAGGGATATCATCTTCGAAACTAAGTCTGGAGTTTGCTGTGAAAGAGTATGAGTTTTAATATTAGCATATATGAAACAAAAGGTTTTGTGCTTGACAGACGGGATAAGTATACAAAAATAGTATGCAATATTACTGGAGGTATATACAAGGGTAGGAAGATTTTTGGCAGTGTAGGAGTCGATATTTCAAATACAAATGTGTGAAGGTTTGCTTGGTAATTTTGTTGGAGGTAGCGATTCTTCCTATGGGATTACCTTTCAGTTTGTGTGTTTTTGTGTGAACTGTTGCATACGATGCGATCAGTTTACTCACTGCTCAGAATAATTTCTAGAGATTATGGGAATGAAAGGGAATTTTTATATCACATTCTGAAAAAGACTACCTGGGAAATTTGAAAAAAACTGAAAGCCTTCAAACTATAGTACATTGAATATTTATCATTATTTCTGACTATAACATACTTGTAACATCTTAAACTTACTTCTGATCACAAACTACATCATATTTTAGTTTTACTGTCTTGATTTACCAACTTCATCAGCGTGATTTACCAGCTCGATTCCAAAATATGTTGTGATTGGTCGTTGACGGCCTACAGCCGTTTCATCAATATCCTCTGCTTTCAGTGGAAAAACCGTGCCGCTTTCCATGTTCATTATAGCCCGTCTTCTATAGTGCTTATAATACATATACATTCCAGCAAAAGCATTAGTAGTCTCCAGTATTGCAAAGATGTCACCTTCGGATGTTGATATAACAATTTGTTCTTGGGTTGGCATTTACCCATAGACACTATGTCCTGCCCTTAATTTATTTAGTTTATCAGCAGGGAAAGTGTATCTTCGAAATATGAATATCCGGTGCCACTTGCAGGAGCAAATAAGCCGAATAAATTCAAGATGTTCAAGTCCATATTCATGCTCGTCAGAAGAAGGTAGCCGGGTAGGTGGAACTATATTCCTGGTAGAAGAAGAAGGCCTTGAAGATTGAAGCCTTGAAGTACGAAGCTTTGAAGGACGAGACCTTAAGGGACAAGGCCTTAAGAAGGAGAACTGGACGAGGCACGAAGAGGTGGCACAGCAGGCGAAAGAGGTCTGTCTG
The DNA here is from genome assembly GCA_011634705.1 of Andricus grossulariae. Lineage (NCBI taxonomy): Eukaryota > Metazoa > Arthropoda > Insecta > Hymenoptera > Cynipidae > Andricus > Andricus grossulariae. Next base: position 5,233,155 of record JAABKJ010017545.1, read on the forward strand.
AAGAATATCTTCGGGCAATCGGAAACCCATAAGAAAACAGTTCAAGATGACGAAACACGCGAGAATGAAACTCGAAATGATGAAATTCTGCAGAATGAAGTGCTGCATCAGGAAGCCTGGAAGAATTAAATTCGGTAGAAGGATTATTGATAGAAGTATGTCGGACAAAAAGAGTCCTGACGGGAGAATGATGTTTGTCAGTAGGATAAGAATTTGCGTTTGAGATATCATATGGAGAGTAAGAGGGGAGGGCTGGTCCTTTTTTACAGGGACCTCATGGCAGCCAAACCAGGGGCCTGTATACTGGCGACGGAAGTCAACGCTGTCCGCGGTTTGAGCTATGTTGGAAAGACCTGATGGTGATAACCACGGATCTCAAAGGAATAGAAAGGCTAATTCTGGGATCGGCTCATTTTCCTCATGACAGCGATACCAACTCATCACCGGAGGGATGTTAACTGGTGGAATATTGCAAGGTGAGGGGTATTCCGCTTCTTCTGGGATGCAATGTTAATTCCCACCACACTTTGTGAGGCAGCACGGACTTCAACGCAAGAGGTAGTGACCTACTCGAATACCTTATTACCACTGACTCAGATATTCTCAACACATAGAACACACCGACGTTCCATAACTCAGCTCGGGAGCAAGTCATTGACATAACTCTCTGTACCAGCAGTTTTAGAGATAATATTAAGAAGTGGAGAGTTTCAGATGAACTCACTTTTTTAGATCACTCACAGATAGAGTTCGTGTTTGAATTCGTTGTACCCGCTGGCCCTTAGTGAATCAGAAATATAAGAAGAACGGACTGTGATCAGTTTTGCACGGAACTAAGATGTGCACTTTCAGAGGTTCCCAGTTCAATTCTAGAAGTGGAAGCCCTGGAGATGACAGCCAAAATTTCCACGAAAGCCGTCAAAGCTACTTCTGAAACTAATTGCCGACCAACGAGAGACCGTAAGGCTAAGGAGACACACTGGTAGATTGAAAAACTCGAAGAGCTTTGCATGCAAGCCAGAAAGAGCTTTAGAAGTGCCAGTACTGGCGAAACAAAGGAACTATGGACCTCATTCACAACGATGAGGGATCAATACAGAAGTGTAATACGTAAGGTAACGCAGGAGAGATGCTCTTTCGAAATCTGGACGCTATTTTTAGCACTTTCAAATTGCCTTGTGTGGGGTACTCAGCTTCAGACGAAAATACCTAGGTTCACCTGATGAAGGCACACATTTTTTGGGCTTTCCAAGGTTTTGAGAAAAAAAGGCGACACTTCAGAGGCAACCAAAGTCGCCTGTGATTCAACTGGGCTCGAAACGGCGGCTAGCCTCGTACAGAGGAAGCATGTAGCAGGAAGCAGGAAGGATTGGTTATACCTTACCCACGGATTTCTGTCCCATCAGCCTAACATATTTTCTACTTAAAACCGTGGAAAAACTTGTGGATAGATGGATTCACGATAAGGTATTGTCAAGAAGTCCACTTCACAAGGAGCAACACGCCTATAGGGCTAGTCATTCGACAGAGACGGTTTAGGCAGAACAGTGAAACAAATTGAAGGGCAACTAAAGGAGATAGGCTCCAGATTAGAAACTTCATGAGCATTGAATGAACCTTCAATTACACCTTCAAAGAGGTGACCAGAGCGGTCATGATCGTACATGGTGTGCCCATTGCTGTCGTGGAATGAACGTGGCACATGTTGGTCAAGAGGAATCCAACCACGACTAAGGGTGGTACCACTTTATGTAGATCCGCTGACTCGGGATGTCCACAGGGAAGAGTTTTATGTCCCTTGCTGTGGTCCTCGATAGCGGATAAACTGCTGTATCTACTCTGCAATCAGGGCCACCAAGTCGAAAGCTATGCGGACGATATACTGATTATCGTGCGCAGCGAGTTTCTGAATGCGCTTTTCGGAGTAATGAAGCAAGCACTGATGATAGTGAATTCATGGTGCGAGAAAACTAAACTTTCGGTCAATGCGAGTAAGGCAGACGCTGAAACTTGGACGAAAATAACTGGAAATCTAAGAATGAGCTCTTTAGGAGAGTCTTAGGGGAAAGCTGCTTCTTAAAACCAAAAAACCGTATGTAGATCTACACAGCGATCTTGCGACCCAGGCAAACCTATCCGGAGGTAAGCTGGTGGAGCAGGGTCGAGCTGTCTACTGTCAAGTCTCGATTGGAATGGATCAGGGAACGGATTTTGAGAGGCATCACTGGTGCTTCGAAGTCTACCCCTTCGATGGCACTGTGGCACTAATAGGTTTGGAGCCCCTCCTTCTTATGATCCAGGCCGTGGCTGCAAAGGCGGCCTGGAGACTAAATTTGGTGAACGACAGAAGGGTCTCGACAGCAGTAAAGATTCCAGTCGACATCGCGAGGAGGCCGACCCTGAATATGCCCAGGGACAAAATGTCCACTCATTACCTCTTTGACGAGAAGTATTGAGTTAACTCATTCACTAAGGAGGAATGGGTTAACGGCGACGCACACCTGTCCAGCGATGTAGTCAATTTGTTTACAGATAGCTCCAGGAGCGAGGAGAATTTAGGAGCTGGTGTATATCATAGAAGGAGTGGTATGGGCTTTACAATCGGATTCAGGTCACACGTCACAGTTTTACAATCTGAGATAATGGCCATACCTCAGTGCGCCGACAAGGCAAAAGAGTATGACAAGAAAAGAAACATCCTTATCTGCTCAGATAGAATGACTGCTATGTCAGCCTTGGAAATTTTACTGGACCCGAGCCAGTTGTTGGTATTTCCAGTAAGTCATTTACTAAAGGAATTGATAGTTGGCTGACTGAGGAGCAGCAGAATGTGTGGGATTTGATCTTTGGTTTCATACAGGCCAAAGCACTCTTTATCTCAAAGCTGAACTCTCATCGAGCGAAGAAAATACTTAAGCTCGGGAGGAACGAAATCAAGGTCTCAACTGGAATGTTCATAGGACACGGAATCCTGGGATTTCACAGACACAAGATAAGGGTTGTTGAAAGTCCCCTTTGTCGTGCGTGCGAAAAGGTTAATGAGATAGATAGTCATATCCTTTGTCGCTGCCCTGCGATTACGGGGAAACGCCCAACACCTAGAGGCAATTACTGCATCAGTGACTGCTACGCGATTACCCATGCGTCAGAGGCTGTTACGGTCTCAACCCAGAACTAATAATAATATCCAATTCAAAGTCCATCCCAATCTCTCACGTGTACTCCTTGGCACTATTTATAGCAGTTTGAAGTTTGCTTTTACCAGAGGCATAGATTATTAGGTCAGTCATATAAAATACATGAGTGACCTAATGCTCGCCATGGTTACTGACGCCACATAGATATCCGGAAGAATTTCGTATAGCGAGAGATCGAGGCAGAAGTGTGATGCAAAAAAGCAAAGGGATCATGCTATTGTCCTGAAAACAACTCTCCTTCAACTTCGTAATCTACAGCTGATTAGATGCGGCAGCTCAAATAGCTAATAAAAGTTTTTATAACAAAAACTTGCAAATTACAGAAAAAACAGTATTCAAACATTTTTATTCTATTAATTCGTTAAAAAGAAGATTCCTGAACCTGACAAATCTCTGATAAAACACAAAAGTTAAATTCAATCAATATTAAATAATATAAGCTAAAAGGAATTCAAAAAGATTTAGTTAGAGTTTCTAAAGATTTTGCATTATTTTCAGATATTCCTACAGACTTTCTAGGATTTTGAAGCGAAGTTTTAGGCTCCAAAGGAATCTTATATATTTCAACGGATTTCAGAAGATTTTTAAGGATATAACAAAATTTATAATGTTTTAGGGTATTCATAATTATTGAGAGTCATTTTAAGGTATTGTATGCGTATTAAGTCAGACAACATGTTATTGCAGTATATCATATACACTTTAGTTCTTATATTATAAATTATATATGCCTCGAGGTTGACTTTATGAGATATTCGTCTTCAATTTGAGCTAATTTACAAAACTTTTAGGATATTTTTCTTCTGCCACACGTTCAAAGTATCGAGAAGAAATGAAACCAATTTTCCTCAGTTTTCTTTTTTTTTATTTCTTCACAACTGATATCAGAAAGAGAAAAATGTAACATACAAAGTATTGTAAAATGATTTGATAAATAACAAATCAATCCTTTTCTCCGACCGACGATATTAAAGAATTTTAAATTGCAAATTTTTCATAGTTGAAAAAGTATTATAATGACAAAGTATTGAAAATAAATATAATGACATTGCTATGAGATGGGAACGTTAAAAATAATAATAAATGGTCAATGTGCATATTATTTCGAAACTCAAAATAGTTTCATAGCAAAAACTTATGCTCTCCCTAAAGTCCACAAAAACCTAATTTATGTTGGAGAATGATTGTTTCTACTTTTGGTTCTCCCACTTAGAATTTATCTGAGTATATTGCAATATTTTCAAAACCTGTTTTTATTAACACTAGGTCGTTTGTAATAAATTGCTGGGGCCTTAGAGATATTTTAAAAGACATTAATGTACCAGAAAGACGTTTAATAGCTTCTTTAGATGTAGTCTCCATGTTTGATAGCATCCCACTAGATCTTGCTTTAGATCGCATTGGAGAAGAACTTATTTTAAATCATAATTTAACAAAAATAACAAAAAATGAATTATTTATTGCTACCAGAACGATTTTTGATTGTATTGTTTTCTCCTTTAATATTAAATTTTATAAACAAATTTCGGGTTTCACTATGAGTTCACCTTTATCCCCAGTTGTTTCTGCTTTAGTTTCACAAGATGTTGAAAGAAGAGCCCTAAAATTATTAGATTTCACACCTTTTTTATACAAAAGGTATGTAGACAACATTTTAGCTATTGTTCCTACTGACAATATTGAAATTTTCCTAAATGCATTCAAGATTGTATAAAATTTACTCTTGAACGTGAGATTATTAACGTTACTAACTATCTCGATCTACAAATCATTAAAACCTAATATGGTGATTCACTAACCAACTTGTAAAAGAAATTTTCTTTTTGGCAGATAATTAAACTATAATTCAAATAATTTATTTGGTTATGAAATTGGTTACATTAAAGGTTTAGTACACAGATGTGTTAAGTTAAGTGATATACAATTTAGAAGAGAAAATTTGAATAAATTAAAAACGACCTCAATACATGATAACTATTCGCGTGATTTTGTTAATGACATTATTACAGAACGTATTTTTGAGATTTACAATGATAGTAGTAAAATAAAGAAAAATAATATATAGAGTGACACTCACAATGGATTAAAATTTAATTTTACTTTGCCTTACATTCAGGGTTCATCTAAACGGTGAACGAGTTCACTTAAGATATGTAATAATGATGTGTATTTTAAAATCACAAATACTCTAGATAATTATTTATTCATTAAAAAAGAGAGACAGTGATTCAATTGGAAATTTATCTAGCGTTATTTATCTAATTAAATGTAAATGTTGCAATAGAGTCTACATAGGTGAAACTAGCCGGAGATCAAAAACTAGAATTGCTGAACACAAAAGAGGTTGCGAAGTTGGGAATTTAAACACTGATTTGTCACAACATTCATGGAAATTTAGTCATAACTTTGATTTTTGATTCAACAATATCAAAATATTAGCTACTAAAAAAAATACTTAACAACGTATTATCAAGACAATTTTCATAAACAAATTTCGCAATATTTCTGTCAACATGTATACTGGAATTCTAGACATTAATCAAATTCATCGAATAATTTAAAAATAATATCACATTTCTTATTTTTTTGTAGAAGACATTTTTCCTCACATTTGAATTTATATTCAGTTTTGCACGTTCCCTCATCAGCGGATTCAATGAAAACTCATCTATGTAAAGGCTTATTACGTATACTGTCATATTTTATCTTCATATTGTTAATTTTTGTTCGTCCTTCCTAACCATTATAAAGATTTCTTATTCCGTATTCTTAAGATGTAGTTTTTCAAGTAAGTGAAGTTTCTTTAATTTTTTTGAGACTTCTGTAGCAATTTTTAATGTTTACTAAGTTTTTGACTGAAATTTTTGACTGAATGAATAGTAGACTGTACAACAAACGGGATACAGCTAATTGCTAACCGACGTATCGTACTTGTTGTACATGATGCTTTCCATAATCACGGCAAGCCAGAACGTGTAACTTAGTTCTCTAGATGAACGAATGCCACATTACTTTGCTGTGACGTCAGCAATGAACAAAATAGATTCTTCTGAACAAGCGTGTAATTCGCCATTATCCTTGGTACATAGGTGAAACAACAGTGAGATGGACTTGATTGTAGCAAATGAAAGGCTGAAAGGGCTAGTAAGGGACGCAAGGGTTATCAGAGGTTCTGAATGTAGAACGCAGCCCTAGCTATCGAGTCCATGTTCGTCAAAAGGTCTTCATTGGGTTTCATTGGGAAATTGTGAATTTCCAAAGTCGCTTGAACGGCCGCCTGCTAGCTTAAGACTTATATTATATTTATATTATTATTATATATTATTATATTATACTTATATATACTTAATATTGAAAGACTGCTTTTATGGTGATGATAAATCATAGGTCCTGAATATTGTACATAATTGATATTGATAAGTGATTATTATTACAAATAACTAAAAATTATGTATATGTTAAGGACACAGGCCGTGACATAAGCGCCAATTTTTTTTATACAATTTATTTTAGATAATTTTTTTCAACAAATTTTGTTTTCAAACATTTTTTTCACTACATTTTTTTCTTTAAAATTGTTTCAAACAATTTCGTTTTTAACATTTTTTCTTTACATTTTTTTTTCAAAAAAATTTATTAACAAAATTTAAAAATCTTTTGTTTTAAGATTTTGTTAAAACTTAAATTAACGTCTTAATAGGCTACGAAACCCTTCCTTGTAGGCGCTCAGCGCCTACTTTGACTAATTTTTTGTTTTGTGGCAGCAGACTGTGGAGAGGGGGGTGGGGTGTCTTAACTCTACTCTATGTATGCGCATAGGTAATTTCTAACCCGTGTGAATAAATCATTCGCCTGCGGCTCGAAGCACTCGTCTACGTTTTCGCAATCGCTTCGTTCGTGCACTAAACACCGGCTCATGCTTCCAGCCTCCGGCTTATGTTGCAAAATTCACACTCGATAACAATCACCTATTTTACGCACTTTTTTCAAGATCATCTTGAAGTATTTTATTTTTATTTTCTTCATTATCATCAATATTGTGTACCTTGTCAGTATCATTGATTTCATCATCATTATCTTCATTTAGATTATCATTATTAGAATTTTCATTGTCGAATTTATCATTATTCAAATTTTCATTGTCGTACTTAAAATCATAGTTTTCTTCGTCGTAATTATCTTCTTCAAAATTTTCTTCATTATTCTTTTTCTCATCTTCATTGTCTTTCTTTTCAGATCCTTCTTCTTCATCTTCTTCATTTTCTTCTTCATTATCATCATCATATTCTTCTTCTGATATGCTCGAGCTTGAATTATAATTATTATCTTCATCTTCACTGGAATCTTGTATTTCTTCTTTATTAGATTTTCTCATTTTATTCGTGTTAACTCTTTCTTTTAAATAATTGAAATATTTGGATTCGGAATCTGAGTCTTCCATTGGTTCACGATTTTTTATATTTTCTTTTCTAGGCATACGTCTCTCTTTATCTGTAGGAATAGGGATTACCTTATGTTCATCGAGCATGGCCTTGCACGGTCTACCTCTCTTTTTGATTTCTACATATTCTGATTGAAAATTGTCTTCCGCATTTCTTAGTCTTCTTTTCTTTTTATTTTCAAGAGCAGCCATTACTTCAAATGAGTCGAGCATAGCCTTACGTGGTTTACCTCGCTTTTTGATATCTAGATATTCTGATTGGAAATTGACTTCTTCATTTCTTAGGCTTCCTCTCTTTTTATTTTCAAGAGCAGGGATTGTATTATGTGAGTCTAGCATAGCCTTACGTGGTCTACCTCGGTTTTTGATTTCTAAATATTCTGATTGAAAATTGTCTTCTTCATTTTTTAGGTTTTCTCTCTATTTCTTTCCAAGAGCAGGGACTGTGTTATGTGAGTCGAGCATAGGTTTACGTGGTCTACCTTGCCTTTTTATTTCAAAATATGTATTTCGTGATTGTTCTTTTGATTCTTCTTCCTGGAGATTTTCTGCAGTGTTTTTATTTCCTTCTTCATAACCTTCACATATTTCTGGATTTTATTTTCTTGATTTACCTCTTGTTAACATATCATTCCATTTTGATTCTTTTTGTTAATTTGATTTAATTATTTCATTTCTTTCTTCACTGGTACTTAATTGATTTAAAAGATGTATAATCACTTAACTCATTTTCTTTAATATTCTTACATCTGGATTTTGAATGCTTGGCTTGAAATCGTTAAATAGATGCTCATAGGCAGGATCATAATTTTTCTTTATTGATAATTGTTTTGATTTCTTTCCATTTATCCTAAAATTTGGATTTTTGGATTTTCCCATTATAGGATTGATTTAATTTTCACAATAAATGCTTTTAAAACTTGAACTTTTGCTTAGAATTGAAGTTGGTTCAACGTTATTAACATTTATTTTAGTTTCAGATTTTTCACTCTTCATTACCTCTTGATTGAATATATCTTCTTGATTTTGTATTTCTGGGTTTGATCATTCTTCTGGATTTTTAATTTTTTTCTTTTATAATTCTTCAGGATTTTGTGTTTCTTAATGTAATGATTCTTCAGGCTTTCTTATTTCTTAATTTAATAATTCTTCAGCATTTTCTATTTGTTGATTTAATAATTTTTCGGGATTTTGTATTTCTTGGTTTAATAATTCTTCGGGATTTCCTATTTCTTGATTTGATAATTCTTCGGGATTTCGTACTGCTTGATTTAACAATTCATGAGGATTTTCTTTTTCTTGATTCAATAACTCTTGGCGATTTTGTATTTATTGATTTAATAATTCTTCAGGATTTCTCAAATATACATGGCTTGCAATTAATACTTCAGTGTCATTAGTTTTTTGTTATTGTCTTTCGGATTTCTGGATAGCGCGTCGGCGTTCACATTCATCTTACCAGCCTGATAAATTACGTCAAAATTGTAATCTGCTCATTTTAGATTCCACCTTGTTACGCGAGAACAAGGATCTTTTCAATTTTGGAACCACACTAATGACTTATGAGCGGTTACTAAGGTGCATTTTCTTTCATATAGATAGGGTCGAAAATGGGTTACGGGAAATCGAATTTTCGTTTTCTGTCGCTCAAAGATCGTGACGGGTATGCTATTTGCTTATCTGTGTCAATTTTTCCTTGGGATAAAATACCTGCGACTACATAACCAGAAGCGTCGGTTGTTAAAACGAATGGTATAGTAAAATCAGGTCTTTGTAATAAGGGTTCTTCAAAGAATTTATTTTTTAGTATATCAAATACTTTTTCTTGCGTTTCTGTCCATTTAAATTCTACATTTTTTTTCAATCATTCATTAAGTGGAGCTGAAATGTTTGAGAAGGCTTCTATGCATTTTCTATAATATCTTGCAAGTCCTAAAAATTATTTGATGGTTTTAGGTATTCTTGGAACTGGAAAGTTTCTTACTGCTTCTAGTTTTCTTGGATCTGGCCTGACTCCTTCTTTCTCAATGACATCTCCAAGATATACTACTTCTGGACGCAAAAATTCGCATTTATTTGTCTTAATCTATTTTCTCATTTTGTGAATTTTTCTTTGTGCTCTTCAAGGTTATTCGCATATAAGACTATGTCGTCCAAAAATAAAAATAACATTCGTTATTTTCGATTTCCGTGGGAATCTGATTTTTTAAGTACAAGATAGGCAGGCGAATTGTAAGGGAATTGAGATGGTTTTACTATTTTATTTTTCATGAGTTCATTGACCTGTCTAGTTATTTCTTATCTTTGAACCTGAGGAAGTCTTCATTGTCGCGTAAATATATGTTGGCTATCTCCTGTAGGAATATTTTGTTTTAGTACGTTAGTTGCTTCAAGAGATTCGTCTGTGATTAAGAAAATGTCTTCGTTGTTAATAATACGTTTTTCAACATGAGTATATTCTTCTTGATTTGAATTTTCCAAGTGTAATAATTTTTTTCTATGCTCGAGTTGACTGTCTTCGTTAATATTAAAAATTTAGTGATGTTGATCTTCTTGATTATGTTCAGTGTCAACATAATCAAATGTATGGTCAACTGGTTGTGATTCTAGACTTTGAGTTTGTTTTTTATTTGAAGTTTGCGTAATATATTCCGGTACTTTAATTTCGTCGAAATCTAAAAGTTCTACTGTAGGGACTGGAATTTCAACTGGATGAGGACGAGCGTTTGCAATCTTTAGGTAGGCCTTTCCATTATTATTCGTAACTATTGCCTTTCCTAAAAATATTCTACTATTTGGTAACAGTTCAGAAATAAAAACGGTTACTTTTTCTTTGTTTTTACCATGGACATGAAAATTAAAAATTATTCTTGCTGCGACTGTTATTATTTCTTGAGCATCAAATGGATAATATTTTTCTTTTATTTCTAATTGTCTTCGTTCGTAATTGATCTTTACGCTATTTTTTCTAAAAAATTCTGTTCCTAAAACGCCATCCTGTTCTACTGGAACTTCGTTCGGGATTATATACAAACTTGTAGGAAAATCAAAAATATGTATCCCTATTTGTCTTGATGTGAAAACTAGGTGCACATTTATACCTGTTAATTTTGAAAAATTTAGTCGGTTGATTATTACATTTGATGCGATTACATTTCCTTTCATTAAATTTGGACCGGATCCGGTATCTATCATCATTCGTACTGGATTTTTTGAACCGAGAGTTGATAGTGTTATATAATGAATAGTATTTGTTATAATCATGTTTATTCGTTCTGTCTCAAAATCATCTGTTTTTTGGGGTCAATTTCATGTGCGTTTAAAGGTTTGCTTTGGCCCCTTCTGTGCACCAGTTCTGGGGAGGGCGTTGGAGTTTTCCTGGGGCATTGTTCGTTGTTCTTGTTCTTGTAGTTAAGAGCTTCGTTGGATATTATCAATATTAATTCTTTTGTAACATTCGCTTATAACATGACCTGTCTTTTAACAGTAGTTGCAAATGATTCTTCCGTTCTTTGCATTATTCTGTTGAGGAGAATTAGCGTTTTATAGGTAAGTATTTTGGCTTGTTTCATTCTATTGAGGACCTTGACATAGATTGTATGATCTCCATGGGGGTCTTTCCTGATTTTCTCTATTTCTCCATGTTTGATTTTGTAGAGGACGAATATTTCTCTTAAATTTAATGGCGAAATTAATTGTTCTTTCTTTCTTTGTAATTTAAATATGAAAAAGAATTTAGAAGAGTTTCGTGTTATTCAGAAAAAATAATGAAAAAGATTTAATTTGAGTTAAAGATGAAATTAATCTCTGATTAAAAATGTGAAAATAATGTGGAGAAGTCTGTATTATTTCTCAAGTATAGAAAAAAAAAATATTTTTTTGAAGTTAAGAATAAAATTAATTTTTAGCTCAAATACAAAAAAGAATTTATAACATTTTTGTATTATTTAGAGAAACAAATATATAGAGAAAAGTATGTAATGGAAGTTTTGTAGCATTTATTTGAATACGAGAGAGACTTAGAAAATTTTCGTGAAATTTATTTGAATACCAATGAGACTTGGAAAATATGTGTGAAATTTATTTTAATGCGAAAGAGACTTAGAAAATTGTTGTGGCTATTAGGAAAGGGAGAGAGAAGTGAGCGTGGTAAAATTGTGGTAATAAGCGAGGCAGACCCACAAATTTACAAAAACTTAACCGAGCTGCACAGCGCTCGTATAGAGTAGGATCGACCCGGTTTCTTGACGAGTGGCAAAAACGGATGAGTGCGGCGAGCAGCGGGGGATGATTAGTGAAGGGGAAAAATCAGCAGAGGAATATAGAAAAAGGGAAGGGGGAATCAAGATTTAGAGGGAGGGGGCGGTAAAAATAGTAAGAAAAGAATAACAAGAAAAACACCGGAAAGAGTGAACGGTGAAGGGAACTTGCTGACGAAGATTCAAGAAATTTATTCCAGATTTAGAGAGGAGACATGTGAAGATTAGAAAAAGGGAGATGAACGTAATAGGAGAGAGAGTAAGTAAATTAGAAGTATGCGCTCAGCAAAGTAGGATTGTGACAATAGGTAACGAGAACGCAAGAGAAGGTGGGGTGAGCTTGTATGTAGAGAATAACAGGCTACGTAGTTGATTGACACAGATCGAAAGACGAATAGAAGGGAAGCACAGATCAAAGAGAAAGAAGAAGGTGATAATCTAGGTATTAAAGGTGCACAGTGAAACGAGGGAGGAAGAGGTTAAGAATCTGATGAGAGAAATAGGAGCGCAAGTGAGAGTGGAAGGGTAGAAGAGAGTAGAAAGAATGATGGAAGGAAGGGAAAGCATGTTTCTGTTGCCATTAGGGTGTGAGGAGGATAGGTTTGAAATAATGGGCAAAAAGAAGTTGTTGACAGGAAGAGCAGAGATCACCGAAGAAGATCAGACATGGTAGGAAAGAAGAAGGAAATGGCTAGTTGAGCAGAGGGCATGGGCGGAAACAAGGAATGGTAGAAGGGTAACAATAGGGAGAAATAGAATTTGGGTAAACGGAGAGATGTGGATCTGAGACCAAGAAATAGAAGCATTGAGAGCTTAGCAAACAAGGCAAGGAAATGAGGGATAAATAGGGAAAGAGGGGGAATGAAGGGTGTAAATGAAGAAATCGAGATCGAAGAGTGGACAAGTATTTCAAAGGTCTGTTAGGGGGTGTGGAAAATAGGGTTAAGGGAAAAGGAAGAAAATGGTAGCGGGAGATGAGGACAGCGAAAACGAGATTAGTAGAGAAGAGGTGAAGGGGGCGATTGCAAGGCTGAAAAGAAACAAGGCCGCAGGGGAGGATGGCTTGGAAAATAAAGCACTAAAATACGGAGGGTTAGGGGTGTGGAGAAGGGAAGGGTGGCCGGAGGAAGGGAAGACAAGGCTGGTAATACCGTCGATTAAAAAAGGAAAGGGCAACCTGGTGAAGGAATACAGAGGTATCACACTGATGTCGGAGGGGTTTAAAATTTACGCGGAAGTTCTTAGAAGGAGGTTGGGAAGACAGGTGGAAGAAAAGGGAAGTATAACACACAACCAAACGGGCTTTAGGAAAGGGATGTGTATCAAAGACAACATCTTTGTGCTCAACTATTTAGTCAATGGGAAACTAGGGCGCAAGAAAGGAAAATTAGTCGCACTGTTTGTAGATTTTAAGGCAGCATTTGACTCAGTTCACAGGAGGGTGTTATGGACAGTCATGAAAGAGGGAGGAGTAGACGAGTGTTTGAGAGACAGAATAAGAGAAATATTTGTGGAAACTAAGATAAGGGTGAAGATAGGAGAAAAGAAAGGAGAGGAAATCCGCATGGGAAAGAGGCTCAGGCAAGGCTGCCCTTTGAATCCACTTCTATTTAGTATTCTCCTAGCAGACTTAGAGGAGAAAATAGAGAGGAAAGGAAAAGCAGGGACAACATTAGGAGCAGGCAAAGTGTATTCACTAGCATATACAAATGACGTAGTGCTAGTAGCGGATGATGAAAGAGGAATGAATCTGATGATGAGAGTGTTCGAGGAGTACGTAAGAGTAAAGGATCTGACAGTAAACGTGAATAAGACGAAGATAATGTGTTTCAGGAATAAAAAGCATAAAGTAGAATATGAATGGAAAATTAATAGCGTGGTGGTAGAGCTGGTTGAGGATTTTTGCTACCTAGAATTGTGGTTTCAAACGAGAGTAGGAAGCGAGCTGCAGGTGAGAAAGAGATTATAACGTGCGAGTAGTCATGGGACAAGTATGGGGAATAGGTGGAAGAAGATTCAAGGACGACTGGAGGATGAGAGTATGGATGTTCGATGTGCTAGTATGGTCAGTCTTAAGCTATGGAGTGGAAATTTGGGGTTGGAAGAAACATAAGAGAGTGAAAAGTCTGCATGAGAGATTTTTGAGATGGGTTATGTGAGTGAGTTGGAGCTGCCCAGGTTATATGGTGAGGGAAGAAATAGGACGACCAAAAATGATTGCCAGGCAACTGGAAAGAGCCTAGAATTTGGAGAAAAAATAGCAAGGGGAGAGGGAAGTAGAATCGCCCAAGCGTGTGTGCAGGAGGTTATGGATAAAGAGAGGAGGGGAAATATGGGACGTTTGAAATGGGAAGAGGAGAGATGTAATATTAGGTTTAAATATGGTATGCAAGTGAGGGATAGAGAGTGGGAGGAAATAGAGGAAGAAATGAAGGCAAGGCCAGGGGTGGATTTTGAATGGAAATGGTCAAGGGGAAGAATGGATGGAGAAACTGGAAAATATGAGAGAGAGAAAGAGAGAGAGAGAGAGAGAGAGAGAGAGAGGGAGCTGGTGGCCAAGAAATGACTCCTAAAGGAGAATTAGAAAGTAGAGTTGCGGAATAGAATCTAATTGAGATTGATAATGGTGAGGAAAAACGGAAGCGCAGGGCAAGGTCGTAAGCGCTTAGAAGTATGAATAGTGATTAAGACGAGATGTAGGAAATAGGTGGTAAGATAATATATAAGGGTTGTTTGTAAGAATATATATAATGGTTATGTGAAGACTCTCAAACCTGTAAAAGGAAGAGAGTATAAACAAATGAAGAAGTTGATAATGGTGAGGAAAAACGGAAGCGCAGGGCAAGGTCGTAAGCGCTTAGAAGTATGTATAGTGATTGAGACGAGATGTAGGAAATAGGTGGTAAGATAATATATAAGGGTTGTTTGTAAGAATATATGTAATGGTTATGTAAAGACTCTCAAACCTGTAAAAGGAAGAGAGTATAAACAAATGAAGAAGTAACTCAAAAAATTGTTGTGAAATTTATTATTTTATTTGTATGCGAAATTGAACTTAGATAAATTTTCGTGAAATTTATTTCTGTATTTTTATTCGTATTACTTTAGTTTCCACGGCCGATGCACCAAAGTTTATGAAGAGGAATGTTACGTCTCGGAGATGACCCACTTATTTCATCATAGAATAATTGAATCTAAAACTTACGCTACTTCCTCTTTTTTTGATTCTCAATTTGTTACAAAATAGAATACATGGATTGAGGAAAAAAGAAAAAACGAATGGTTGAGGCAAAATTGCAGCCAAACCTCGTCTTAGTATCCACCCTTTAACAAAAGGAAAAGACTTTAGTGACGAGATTTTTAAATGAGCGAGAGAAAACAAATAAGGGATATCTTTCAAGTTTTAAGAATCTTACACTTGTTCTCTTTTAGGTTCAGACTGAACCCACTGACTTTTCGTTTTTATTATTGATTGACTTTTCGCTAAGCTCACTGATTTTATATTTATTATAATAGTTTCACTTTTAATTAAGTCCACTGATTTCATTAATGGTTTACTTTAAAGAATTTTAGCTTAAAGATCTTTCAGAGAGTTTTTAGGCGGCGATTCGACGGTAGAAATAAACTTGTTGTAACCCTTCGAAAAATGGGTATATATAGGCAGAAAGTCGATCAGGGGTGGACAAATAGTCCCTTCATGGGCCATTTTCCGGCAGAAGTGTGAGGCAAAAAAGCAAAGGGCTCATGGTATCACCCTGAAAGACGCCTCTCTGAAAGGTGACGTTGTTCCTGGTCACATGATAATTTCCAGATGAGATTGTAAATCTAGTTTTTCAAAGAGGCATCAATCTCTCTATGCATCTCACTATGTGTGGATGTACCTTCAAGCTTTCCAACCACACATCACTACTTTCCAACCGAGCAATTCACGCCTACCCCGAAAGGGAAACGGCTTAATGATATAATAATATGACAATGATGGATCGATTCTGACGAACGCTATTAAATATAGCAGTGAAAATAAAAATGGGTTGATCAAAAAAAACTGTAAGTCCGCATTTAGAGAATAATTATATAAGAATGAAAACAAGACAGATAAAATTTTTAATTGGAAGGTTTCAAATTATTTCGTTTGAAAATCTGAATTCTGTGATGAAAGTTCCCATAAACAGTTTTTTCACCTATGCTTTGTTCGACTTCCCGAAAGGTAAATTATTTGGTTGATTGAACCACAAAACAAATGATTCAATCAAGAAAAACTTAGGTAGAACCAAAATCGGTCAATATTCCCAATATTGAAGGTTATCTTGAAGCGAATGCGAAATTACCAAAACTCCCAACAGAAATTGAACGGGTTAACCGATTTTTTTCGATCTTTTTTTATCGTCTCGTCATTATGTAACGAACCTAATGCAGCATATTAAAATTCTATTTCTTAATATTTTAATAATTATTCATTTCGTTCAACCAGCTCGAATCGTGTAACGCTCTAACAATTGGGAACGACTTAGGTCGAATACGCCACCTGGTGATGAAATTTCGAAGTTGTATCAACGGGTGACTTTCTACTAGTAAACATGTTACAGATACCCGGATAACACATATGTTTAAAAATAATGAGATTTTTTGCTTATTTCGCGTAATTCAAGTGTTTTTCAAATTGAATATTGAAAGTGGAATGCGTTTTGAATCAAGAGCTACTGGAAGTAAGGCTTTCTACTGTGTTTTTGGCTGTAGCAGTATGGTCCGACGAAATCCTACTATAAGATTTCACAACTTTCCTTCAGAAGGAGCAAACTTTGTGTATATGTTTAAGAAGGCTTGCATTGAAAAGTATTAGAAAACTTTCGCCGTCATTTTACGCTGTCAGGATTAATTTCTACACAGATAGCCGTGGTGAACAATAATTTTAAAAAAAAGTTTTTCATGACTTTATATATCTGTAATTGATAACCTTTGAAAGAAGTAATATTTTTTAACACAATTCTACTGTATTTTGAACATTTTAGGCTTTCGGATCGGCGTCTAATGTTTCAAACGAAAATTGTAATTATAATTTATTTGAGGTTACGTTTGGAAGCTCCGATCTGCTTTAAAAGGGATTGGAATTTTATTATTTTCCCTACCTAATCAAGGATTCGAGAACAAAGGACAGAAACAGCATTTTTAATTATTCAAAATTCTCAATGCTTTTTCATGCCAGCCTTTTTATCGGGTTGTTAATTAAAAAGCAATTTGCAATGTGCAAGTAAGAAATCTAATCTTTTTACTTGACAGATAACCTCAAATTCTGAAAGATTTATTTACGATTTAATTTCAACCCATTAGTTATATAACTTGTGATTATAAATTAAATCTTATAATGTATATTCTGAAGACAAAAGCAATAATAATTCAAGATAATTTATATTATAATATGTATGTCGCGAAGCGAATTTGTAATTTTAAAATGTTAGTAATTGTGGCACTTAATGTGAGTGGTGCCATCTGATGGAATGTATGTTTTGAGTTTCATTTGCGATGAGAGAGCAGAGACGTGTTAGAACCATCTTACGAGAAGGTACAATTCCGGTCCGGTGTTAACTTAGAGACTAAATTTTATAAACTTTTAATATGTAATACAGTCCACTGAATTATCAATTATACAGGGAGGATCAATATGAAAGATGATCCTGTGTGTTTTTATTGAACTACAACCTACCACAGAGCAATAAATATTACATGAGAACCCTTTATTATTACTCATCACACACCAAGAGTGTATCTTTTAAATTTTTAGACTTGAGTGCGTCGACAATGTACGTAAAGAAACTCGAGTCGTATTGACGCGGGTATCGTAAAAAACGTCACGCTTGGCTACCTGCCATGTTCTTTTTGAAACGGGGAGCGCCTGTTTTCGGTTCATCATGGATACTTTCCCGGTGGCGGATTGCTAGTTTCCAGTCACATAAATGAAACACATTTTCGATTGATTAAAAAAAAAAACTAGACCATTTTTTGAAAAAAGGGCACTAATAGGTTGTGTATTATGCCATTGAGATTATGTGGTTAAAATATTAAATCAAATAATTCATCCTTGTAGGAGAAAACATATCATTTTTAATGCATGGGCTAAAAATCAAGTCTGAGGAAGCACCTTAAGTCCGATAAAGGGAAGTCCGACAAATGAGGATTTTGGGACGTTAAGTGGAGAAACGCGTTGCAATAGGAAGCCGATATCGGAGACTGTGTGCAATCCTTCTGCGTGGGGCTATCTACTCAACCAGCCAAAAACCACTTTGTGCAAACGGTTCAGAAGAAACGATTCGAAGTGTAGAGTGTTCCGCGTTCCAGTTCATGAGTCGCATTACCCTGAGGATAACCAACAGGTTAGCATGTTTATTATTATCTTTTAATAATTTTCTTGTGCTCGTAATGTGTGCTCTCCTCCGTAAATTCTCTCTCTCTCGTCCCCCCAAGGGAAAAAATAAGGGTCCAATTCAAAACGGAAGAATTGTTGGGAATTTCAATTAACAAATTCCACTTGAGGTAATGAATCCTTTATTAACCTACGAAAATCATGGCAGCAAAGAAACTTCTTCGGAGGTAAGGTTCAGCGATTCCGCAATAAAAATAACACAATTAAGGTTCATCCTTAATTGATTGTCTGGGTTCCTCCGGCATACCATATCAAACCTACTACTATTTGTGGTATGTAACACGTCCAATTTTTATTTTGGGCCAAGCAGTTGACCATCTAAAAAATGAAATTTTCCTGATGGGGATTTTCTAAGCAAACTATGACTTTCAAGTACGACGAAGCCGCATCTTTTGCTGTTCGCCATGTCAAGGTTTCGTGCCAAAGCACGCAAATATTAACGTCTTTTTCGCGGTCTATAAAAACAAATGTTTTCTTTCTTGAAAACCAATCGATGGTTTTCGCTGCAGCCTTTACATTCCTTATTTTTCTCTTGAAAGTCTGGCTTATCATCATTCGGCAGTGTGTACATAAAAACAGTACTACTCCTATGTTCAACATTTTGAATGCTTTGCAGTTTTCTCATTTTGATTTCTTGGAGATTAATATGCGCATCGAATAAAATCCGACGTTCACCAAAACTCATGCAATGGAAATAGTGGAATATTCGCTTTCTATATTCTCGTGCAAATTGCAGCAGGCATTGCTGTCTGCATTTGTTTTTGCAAGGGAGCAGTAATTGATATTTCCCTTCTTTGAGTTCTTTCTTCGTCTCCATCTTTGCAACAGGAAACTTTCCAGGCAAATTTGCACACCTTCGAAAATGTTCATATGCTACTCTTACATTCAAGTGGAGCAAAAAAGTGTAATTATATGTTAGTAAATTTTAATAGTGCGGAACTATTGATTTTCTAGAAGACTAATACGCCACTAAATGACAAAAAAATATAATAGTCAATATTTTAACCAAGGAAATATTTTCATTTAAAATTTTCAATCAAATAGTTTAATTTTATGTTTAAGAAATTCATTTTGAACACAAGAAAAAAATTTAAACAAAATATATAAATTATTAACCAAATAGTTGCATTTACAAATAAGTTTTTTTTTCCCCCCTGAGAAAAATTTGTAACAAAATATATAAATTCTTGAATTTTTAGAATAAAAAGATCAATTTTTCAACCAAAAAAGGAGTAGCTAAATTTTCATTTAAAAAAAAAAAATTAATTTTCAATACGAACAATGAAGAAACTTTTACAGAACAATTGAATTTTCTACCAAATCGTTCAATTTTAAAGACAAATAGACGAATTCTCTATACAAAACTGTTGAATTTTCGACCCAAAAATATGAAGTTTCAACAAAAAAGTTAATTTACAATCAAAAAGTTAAATTTTAAGTTGAAAAAATTAGTTTTTAACCCCCCAAAAAAAATAATTATATAAAAAAATTTTTAACCGAACAGTTTCCAATAGAATGAGCCCTGAGTAAGTTGACGAAAATCCGTAGTAATGAAAATGTAGAATTCTTACTCATCTTAAAAAAATGATAATTTGAACAAAAATTATTTTTTCAATGCCCACTAATGAAGTTGGAGAACTGAAATTAGATTTCTTTAAATAACTTAAAAATGATTAAAATCATTTTAAATTTAAAATAACATTTCATTGGAATGAAAATCGAGTTCTTTAAACAACCAAAAATTCTTTACATTAAAAGCAATTTCTTTGGATAGAAGACACTCTTTTATCTCTGACAGTCAATAAATATTTTTCATTTATTAAGAGAATTTCCATCGAACCAAAGAATCTTTTTTCTGAGTGGAGCCAATTGACATTGCTTAAAATAGGTACTTACTTTGTAAGTGTTTTACTTAATTTGCAATCATTTGAAGGTCATCCATATAGAAAGTAGAATTTTCCTATTTGGAGCTCAAATTGACCCGCCGGATGCAAGAACTCGCCCGACGCTCGAAAACGCGTGAAAGTACTGTCCGATCGTCTCAAAAAAAGAAAATGTTCAAAATCGAAAAATCAATTTTTTTTTAATGTGAAATTATAGAGAATAAGAAAATCAATTCAAATCAATTCTTTGCAACAAAGAATAATTGTAATGTGCATAAAGATATTAAAAATCATTTTAAATGATTATTTGTGATAAAAAATGTATTCCTTACTGTGAATTTAAAGTGGATCATTTAATATTAGGAAGTAAAATTAAATAATTATTTTTAACTTTCACCTTATAAGTCTATTTTTTGATCAAAGAATTATTTGTAATTATTTTACAATTTTCATTTGTTATAGGCAATTGATTTTCACATTTAATCATTTTAAATACGCGGCCAAAAATAACCAATCTGGTTGCTGACACGACGGAGGCGTAGTGTGGAAAGATCCCAGAATTATCACTTTATCAGCAACTATCATATGCTGGTAAAGTAGAAATATGTGGGTATACATACAATTTCCTTAACACTCGTTTATAAAAGAAGACTTGTCATTGACACTTCATTTATAGGGCACAGCGCTTTCGTGAATTTCAAAGATTTACAGATTTTACAGAATTTTACAGAACTACCATTTTTTTTAAAGATTTTCAGGTTTATCAAAGAAGTTTATATATCTGTGCTAAAACTGTATAGAAATAGTTTCCAGTGGGTAAGAATAATTACAACAATTATTTGTTGCGTTATAAACAAATTAATGAACAAAAGTTCGCTCCGGGATTGGGAATGTTTCGCTAATTGAAATGCAGAGTTTTTGTATAAAATGTGAGAGAAATAAAAGTTGTATTACTATTAATGGAAAATAGATGCTATTTGGCAATTTTTTAAACAATTATCACAAACAAATTAAAAGTTTGGCTATTTTTAAATGTATAGGCTCAATTTTTTTATGTAATCCACACATGATATATTTCTAATAACTTTTTGCTACGATGCTTAGCAAGTTTACAAAAATGATTAATTATTAAAACAATTTTCATAAACAAATCCTTGGGCTATTTTTCAATGTATAGGCTTCATTTGTTTACGGAGTCAACTAAGATTTTCTTTCCGATGATTTTTTCTTATGCCGAATTATGAATTCCAAAGAACTTATTAATTATTCAAACAATTTTTATAAACGAATTCCGATTTTGGCTATTTTACAACGAATATCATTAATATATAGGCTTACGAATAGGCTTTCATTAAATTTTCAAACGATGGAAACATTCTGCATCCGAAGCTAATGAAGTTTAATTCGAAAACCGCAATAATTTATCCTATGAAGGAAAAGTAGATACCCTTGACAACAACATTATATCTTTGACATATCCCTACGATATCCCGGCAGGATATGGAATACCCTGAAAAAGTCCTTAAGGCTCTCAGGATAACCATGTAATATTCCAAGCATATTGTATTACCGCAATTTATTATCATTAAAAATAATAGTTTACTTGACATGGAAAACAAGTATCTTTATAAAAATCTACGTTGGCTGTTGTTGTATTAAACCTCTTCAAGTGCGGAGTTCCGTGATCGCACTTTTCACTAAATGTATCATAGAAAAATAAGTTTTTACGACAAAAAACGATCAATTTGTTATGCACCCGCTGTTTTACACAATATAAACGAGAATACATTATATAATATCGCACGAATATTCGAGAAACTGTTTATTGTTGTTAGAGCGTCACTAATTATTACTCAACAGTTTTCGCACACTGACAGCCATAATGGAAGTTACTCTTCGCTTTGATATTTTTCAAATTGACAATAGTTATTAATTATTCGAACAATTTTCAGCAAAATATTTAGTGTATGGCTATTTTTCAGCGAAAAGGCTCAATTTGTTTACGGATCCGACAAAGAATGTCTTTGCGATTACTCTTCGCTATGATGATTTTCAAATTGACAATAATTATTAATTATTTAAACAATTTTCAGAAACATTTTCAGAGTTTGGCTGTTTTTCAGCGAAAAAGCTCAATTGTTTAAACGGAATCAACAAAGAATGTCTTTCGATAACTCTTTGCTGCGATACCTTTGCAAATTTACAATAATTAATCATTATTGTAACTTTGCAAAGTATTGCAGCAAAGAGTTATCGAAAGACATTCTTTGTTGATTCCATAACAAAATTTAATCTTTTCGCTGAAAAATAGCCAAAACCTGAATATGTTTATGAAACCTGTTTAAATCATTCATTATTTTCAATTTGAAAATAATCATAGCAAAAAGTAATCCGAAATATATTCTTAGTTGACTCCGTAAAAAATTTGAGCCTATTCGTTTAAAAATAGCTAAACTCTGAATTGGTTCATAAAAATTGTTTAAATAATTAATATTTCTTGCGAATTTGCAAAGCATCATTAAAAAAAAACTCATCGGAAAGACATTTTGGGTTAATTCAGTAAAAAAATTGAGCCTTTTCATTGAAAATAGCCAAAATCGGAATTTGTTCATGGAAGTTGTTTAAATAATTAATATTTTTTTTGGAATTTGTAATTCAGCATAGAAATTAGTCATCAGAAAGAGATTATTAGTTGACTTAGTGAAAAACAAATTGAGCCTATTCATTGAAAAATAGCCCAATAATTTGTTTATGAAAACTGTTTGCATAATTAATCATTTTTGTAAATTTGCAATGCATCGTAGCAAATAGTTATTGGAAATATATTATGTGTGGAGTCCATAAAAAAATTGAACCCTTTCGTTGAAAAATAGCCAAACTTTTAATTTGTTTCTGATAATTCTTTGAACAATTGCCAAATAGCATCTATTTTCAATTGATAACAATGAAACTTTTACTAATAAAAAAAATTCGTTGATAAAAAAATAGACTTATAAGGTGAAAATTAAAATGATCATTTAATTTTACTATTTTAACATTAAATGATCGACTTTAAATTCAAAGGAAGGAATACCTTTTTTTATCACAAATAATCATTAAAAATAATTCTTAATATCTTTATGCACATTACGATTATTATTTGTTGTAAACAATTGATTTGCACATTTAACCATTTCAAATAAGCGCGCCAACAGTAACCAATCCGGTTGCTGACACAACGCATACTCAGTGCGGCAAGATCTAAGAATTGGAAGAACTGGGTGACGTAACGTTTCCCGAGCTACTTTTTAATATAGGAATAAATCATTGCGACAAAATTACACTAAGTTCCTCCAAAGCAGCTCCCTCGCCATCTTTAATTTGAGCTCCAAATAGGAAAATTCTACTTTCTATATGGATGACCTTTAAATGATTGCAGGATAAGTAAAACACTTACAATGTAAGTACCTATTCAAAGCAATGTCAATTGGTTCCACTCAGAAAAAAGATTCTTTGGTTCGATGAAAATTCTCTTGAATCAAAGAAAAATATTTATTGACTGTCAGTGATAGAAAAGTGTCTTTTATTCAAAGAAATTGCGTTTGATTTAAAGATTTTTGTTTGGTTTAAAGACATCGATTTTTCTACAAATGAAATTTTTTCTTTCATCTAAAATGATTTTCTTCATTTTTAAGTTATTTGAAAAAAACTGCCAGCTGCACGGCAACATTGTCATCATGCGCGGCTCTCTTCGCTTGCAAGTTTGTGCGCGGCTAGGGCGTGCGTCGGTTGGATTTCGCGCTTCGCGCTCGATAATATATGTATCTCGCGCGGCGCGCTCAGATTTTGTACTTCGTCCATATTTATGCACCGACTTTAAAAATTAAAGGTCAAAGCATCAACAACTGTCATTTGGTGATTGTGAATTCTCTTTTGTTATAGCTCCTTCAGCTTTAACGAACACATTCTTATCACGTATTTCATACTTCGTACTCGATTTAGTCCAAAGTGCGAACTTCTCTACATTGAGTTTAACTATATTATATCAAACGTATATTATATTTCTTCCTGTACCTGGGTCTGGGACTGCTTATTCAGATATTGAAAAATAAAGTACAAATTTTATTCTTCATGATTATTTCAATATTTGTACTTTATTTTGTATTAACTTTTATTCTCAGCTACCCTAAAAAATGTATAATTTCAAAACATGTATATTGTTACAATTCACAATATGTATTGATATGGAATCAAATGTATTTTTATAATTTAAAAAAGTTCGCATCCTATAAAAGATTTTTTTTTTGTTAATTAACATTTTATTGAACCTTGTGTCGTTTTTCCAACAAATTTATTAATTTGTTTTCAATGTTATTTTTTAAGATTTGAACAAAAAATACGCATCCTATCAAAACATAATTCATAAAAAATTGGTAGATCTTTTTTCGGTGCATAATGTTTGTTTATTGATTTTTTCTTGGCTTGTGTCGTTTGTCCAAAAATTTAATTTTTTTTATCATTAATATTGTTTTCATGAATAACACGAAAACTACACGTTCCATAAAAAAATGATTAATAACAAATTTATAGATCTTTTTTGGGTAAACAACTTTCTTCTATCAATACTTTTCGTACCTTGCGTCGTTTTTTGCAAAAATTTAATTTTTTTATTCTTGATGTTATTTTTAACGATTATAATAAAAACTACGTATCGTATCAAAAAATAATTAATGACGAATTTTTAGCTCTTCTTTCGGTGAACAAATTTTTTATTATGAGAGAAGTTTTAGGCTCCGGAAGCTACGATCATGGTTCCTTAACGCAACCAAACCCGCCGCAACTGGAACGTGTACGTCATCCACTTCTGCTCCTTCTGTCCTACAAGGTAAGCAAGAGCGGGAAATTTATGCGAGAAAAGATCGTTCAACACTGTCCCTTGGAGTCAGGCCTCTAGCCGCGGATGACCTTACGCGGCAGACGGGACAGTTGGAGATGAAAATTTCACCTCTGGATACTTTTTTAGAGAGTAGATATAGTTACTAATTCATTTAGTCAGTTATTCTTACTCATTGAAATAGTAGATTTTTACTAATTACTAGTAAACGAATCGGCACTATTTGCATTAGTAGAAAACTACTACCAATTAGTAGTTTTCTACTAATTCAGATTTAGAGAGTAAATCTCACAATATGATATTTTATTTATCATTGCAGCATTTTTATTACATAAAATTCACGAAATATTGCAATTATTTAAAAATGATAATTTTCTTGATGTATATCATATAACGTTAAAGTCGTTTGTTTACGGTAAAACAGAATGATAAATTTTAAATACCAGCGGTACGAATTGAGGGGTTATGTTACAGCACTACACTAAATTAAAAAGATTATCCAGTTTGTTCAAAGTTTCAATGCATTTTTCACTTTCAAATTATTTTTAAATAGCTTGATGACTACAAATTATTCAATTTAAGTAATTATTTCTTACAACAATAAATATATAAATATGACGTAGCATTTGGGATAAGATTTTTAAAGCAAGTGGACAGATGGCGCAAAATCTCTTTCGGCTAACCGATTTATGCACACAAGATTATGACCATTTTATCCGAGTCGCTACTTTATTATATTTATTTCATTTTCAATTAATCAAGTCACAATTATAAATTGTTACAAAGCCTAAACGAAAGTTTAGAGAACAAACTATAACATAAAAATAACAATGGCAACATTAACATATGGTAAAGCACTTAACAATGTAATATTCAATTTTGAAGTAACATTTTATCATAAAGTAGTTTAAAACTATAATCACATTTTATAATTTTAATTTACATATTCATTGTTGAAAATCATTTGTCGTCGGTATGTATTTTATTTGAAAATATTTTCGTACAAAAAACTGGCGTTTATGTCTTTTAACCAGTCAATTATTAAAGATTGACCGTTTTAGTGAAGTGACCGTTTTAAACACAAGTCCCCTACTTATAACGCATTACCCGGAACGTTACATTTTTTCAGCGGTAATGGTAATGCGTCACTTATTTGAAAAATAACGGTAACGTTACAATTTTTTGGTAACTTTAGTGCAAAGTAACGTACGGTACTGTGTGCAAATCCAAAAAATGGTCAAATTGAGATCAAATGAAATAAATTACCTATTCAAAAAGCGTTTCCCAAACATGAAAAGATTTTATATCGTTTCAACAATGCTCACTTAAGAAATAAGCGAACAGACAATTTATTTATTTTTCTGAATAAATGAACAAATACGCAAAGTGAAACAAATAGTTCGTTTTAGTTATCTTCACAACATGATAATTTAAAAAAGACATTTTTTGTTTTTTTTTCTGCTTATTCACAATCAAACCAAAAATTGCACAAACAATTTCTTATAATTTGTTGCCTTATACCAAAATTTAAAAAAATCGCATAATTGAGATTTTTATATGTATTGAATCCATTTTAAATCAAGCAGTTTCTACAATTGAAGTCGCAAAATCTCTCGGCGACGAAATTTGTAATTGAAAATTCAATTACTTGGTTGAATGCTTTTGTTAAAAATCCATTTTTTGTTGAAGTCTCATAATATTAGTCGGAAATTCATACCTTCGTTTGAAAATTTGAATATTTTGTCGTAAATTAGTTTTTCGTTGTTTAAGAATTAATCTTTTTAACTGCAAATGTAACTATTCTATTTTTATTTGAAAATTTATATTTTTAACTAAAAATTTATCTTTTCCAGTTGAAAAATCTACTACGCGATAGAAAATTTACGTATTTCGTTAAAAATTGGTCTTCTTTTGGTTGAGGATTCAACTATTTTATTGAAAATTAGTATTTTTGGTTGAATTTAACTGTCTTCTATTTAAGTTGAAGTCATTCTTGTTTGAAATGTCAACTATTACATTTTTCGTTGAGAATTAATCTTTTTTGGTTGAAAAAATTCAGCTACTTGGTTGAAATATTCTTTGTTGGTTGAAAATTCATAATTTTAGTTGAACATTCAACTATTTGGTTGTAAATTACCTTTTCTCTCAAAAAATGTAACTATTCCATTATTGGTTGAAAATTTTTCCTTTATAATTTGAGACTTCAAATACATGTTAGAAAATTCATGTATTTTGTTAAAATTTCGTCTTTTTGGGTAGAAAATTTAATTATTTTACTGAAAATCTGAATATGTTGTTAAAGTCGTAATTTTTAGCTGGAAAATTCAACTTTTTCAATGAAAATTCGTATTCTTGGATTGAAAATTCATCTTTTATGGTAGAAAAGGCTTTCTTTTCTTGATCAAAAGTAAACTTTTTTTCTTGAAAATTTAACTTTACTGAAAAATTAGTTTTTTTGGCTTCACTGTTAGAAAAAATAGACGCTGAGTTCATATACAGTATATGGAAATGAGTGTATACACATTTAAATGAAATTCAATATACATGTGTATATTTAATGTAATATAAATTTTATTATTTTAATATAGAATGCATATTAAGTCTAAAATAAATTTATTGACATTAATATACACACTGAACTAAAATTGTTTTCAATCAAGTACTCGTATTCCTTTAGTTAGAGGAAATGTTTTATTTGATTAGTGAAATTAAATAATTGGTGACAAATAAACATTCATTTCAACGAAATAATTATTTTGTTAAATTAAACATTCATTCATTTGGTTGGAAAACATTTTTCTTTCCATGTAGGATAAGAAGGAGACCATTCCAAACAAATATATTTTTTTCAATCCAAGTAATATTTCACTAAGATAAATGGATATCCATTTAACTCAAATAAATACATATTATATTAATGAACATTGACGTAATTTGGAGCAATTGCATACTTGTTTAGATTAAAATAATGTTTTTCAATTTAATATCCATGTTTTTGATTTTACTTCAGTTACCACTAATACTTCTATTATATCATCCAGCCCAAACAGTGTCATAATTTTCCCTGAAACTGTTGCAAAACCTACACCTACCATTAATAACATTGTTGATTGTTTATAAACTTCCTTGCCTAAGTTTTATAACAATTGTTATAAACAAAAACCCTCAATGGGCATATTAAATTTATTTGAAATCTTTTTATTAATTTTTGACACAACTTGAAACTTTACTCAGAAGTCTGTTGAAAAGTAGCGCGTGAGCACCCTAAATATGCATAATTAATTAATAGCCCATTGAACAATTGTGATTCAAAAATTAAGGAAAATCAAGGAAATATCTTGAATAATCGAATTAGTAATTTTTGTTCTCATCTTTAGCGGCACACTTTTCGCTAATAAAATCTGTAAAATTATACTAGTTAAGTTCTAACAATTTCGATTCAGAGAGGCAATACAGTATTTTTACGTAAAAAAAAAGCCATAAAATAAAAATAAATTTCTTTAGACACTCAAGTTCATACAAGTTCTTATACAAGGCAAATAATTTTTAAAAATTTTGCTAAATAATGGCAATTTTCTATTGAAAATTATAAAAATGTAGCGCTTAAAGACCCTGCATGTGTATAGTAATTTGGAGAATATTAATCCCCTGTCATTTTAAGATTTTGAAAAAGTCTTGTTTTTCTCAACTTTGTTCAAACAATCAGAAGGCGATATTTTCAAAATGGAGACAGGCTCTTTGTCATTTACAATTTTGTAATATGACCTTCTTATTGTTTCAATACAGTTCAAAATATTGCACCATCGCTTATATTGATTAAACTTTTCTATTTTTCACGTTTTCCATTTTTTGTTCTTTTAAATTATTATATACAGTGCATAGTATATTTATTTATTTGTATGAAGCAATTAGTTGCTAATCGAATCTGTAAAATCAATTTCATACTTATTGACGCTGATGCTTATTCATGGAAAATAATGTCTACAAACTTTGGTAAATAATTGCAATTTTCTATGGAAATAAGGAAAATATACAACCGAAAAAAATTTTCAAAATCGACAACAGAACTCTGCTTAAAAGTAGCGCATGGTGATCCTGAATATGCATAATTAATTACTGTAATTACTTGAAAAGTAATTATAAAGCATTTCCATGCATAGAGAACAACTGCATGGTACTAAAAGTCAACGATGATATCAAAACTGACGTATGCTATTAAAAACTGTCAAATTGACAGTTGAACAAAGTGAATGAATGAAGTTGAAGATTATTATAAATAATATTTTGCAATCTAGCGAAAGGAAGAAAAAGGTTTTGGCTTAAGAAAGAGGATCTTGTTTTTAAACAAAGTCAAATAACAGTCGCAATATTTGTGACATTATGAGAATTGGTAGCAACCCTGACTTATATTTTGAAATAATTTCTTTGTATTGAAAATTAACTTTGAAGGTAACACAAATTTGCTGAGGCAGTAATTGAATCTGTAACGAGGTCCTTGTTTTGACTAACTTCCAGCACTGACGAACATATCTGTAGAATATTTACCACCCACAACCAATGTTTTGCATGCCATAACCATAAAGCATTTTTTTCAAAATTTCAAATATCCCGTTTATTTACAATTTTTTTGGAATTCTGCCATGACTGATTTACGCAAATTTCGAAACTTTGTGTATTGGTCACTTGTGTATTTTGGCATCGCCAGTTCGGCGTGGCGCTTTGAGACACGTTTAACAGCTAATTTTAATACCTCGTTTCTCTCGTTGCATTTCCTGATCATGAATCGCTATCCATTTACTTTCAGACACTCAGAAAAAAGATTATTTGATTCGAAAAAAAATTTCTTGGAATCAAAGAAAAATATTGAATGGCTCTCCGTTAAAAAAAAAGTCTCTTGAATTAAAAGAAATTTCTTTTGATTCAATGAAATTCCTTTGGGTTAAAGAAGTGGTTTTTTTTCAGTGAAAATTTTTCATTAATTTCAAATCAGTTCCTTTATTTTAGAGTTATTTTTGGTTAAATGGAAAAATGATGTGTCAATTCTTATATGCCACATCCAAGTCATGACCGTCAACATGCACATTGAAATTTGAAATCTGAGCATTCGAAGAAATTTCTTACATTTTTTTAAACACAAAGTCATTAAGTTTCCACGAAAACTTGAGCTACGTAAATGTAAAGAAATAATTTTTGAAGGTAGAAATATTTCCAGAGTCACAGAGACTCATAGTCGAATTAGGAAAATTGAAATGTCTCTCCCCACCTAAATCCTATTAATCTTTTATAGAAGTAAGAGTGAGAACTAGGTAAATCTATGGGAAGACTTTCAAAAGGAAAATAATTTTTCAGAGTCGTAAATTCGTTTATTTTTGGCTGAAAATTTGTTTCTTGAACTATTTTATTCGGAGATTAATAATTTTAGATGGAAATTCACCCCTTTGGCTGAAAATCCAACTATTTTTGGTTAAAAAATGTATTATTTTGTTGAATAATCAACCATTTTATTAGAAAGTCATTCTCATCGGTTTAAAATTCAACAATTTAATTGAAAATTAGGTTTTTTGTTAAAATTGCATATTTACAGGCTGAAATTTATTTGTTCTTTATAAAATTCGCATTTTTGACTTTAAAATTGGACTATTTGGTTGAAATTTTTTTCTCTGTTGACTAAAGAATCTTTCTTGGTTGTAAATTCAACACTGATTAAAAATTGGTCTTTTTGGTTCGAAAATTAATTTGTTTTGGTTCAAAACTATTTTGCGAAAAATTCGTCTTTTAATTCAACTATTTTTTATTAAAAATGAAAATCATTTGTGGTTGAAATATCAACTATGTATTACATTTCTCGTTGATAATTCTCCTTTTTTGGTCGAAAATTTAACTACTTGGTTCAAAGTTGAACATCTTTGTCAAAAATTTATTTCCTTTGATTCAAATATTAAATATTTTCTTTGAAATTAAGTTTCTTTGTGAAAAATTAATTTTTTCTACTAAGAATTTACCTATTCCATCTTTGGTTAAAAAAAAAATTTTTCAGATGAAAATTCAACTATTTGGTTGAAAATTCGTAATTTTTTACAGAAAATTAATCTTTTTGGTTAAAAATTTGGTAATTGATATTTCCGGTTTATGATTGATCATTTTAGTTGGAAAGTCATCTCTTTAGTTGAAACAATAATATTTTTAAACTGAAAATGTAACCATTCCACTTTTGTTTGAAACTTTGTCTTTTTTTAATCGAACTTTAACTATGAGGTTCAAAATTTAACTGTTTGGTTAAAATTTGCACTCCTTTGATTAAAATTCATTTTTTTTTTGTTGAAAATTTAACTATTTGGTTGAAGTTTCTTTTTTTTTGGTAGAAAAGTAATTTTTTATTGAAAATTTAACTATTTTCTGAAATTTTTTTTTTTTTTTTTTGGTTGAACAGTAATTTTTTAATTGGAAAATTAACCATTTCATTTTTGTTCGAAAATTCACCTTTTTTAATTGATGTTTAACTATTTTGTTTAAATTTCATTTTTTTGGGTAGAAAATTAATTTTTTAAATTGAAAATTTACCTTTTTTAATGGATCTTTAACTATTTGGTTCAAAATTTATCTATTTTATTCAAATTTCATTTTTTCAGGTGGAAAATTATTTTTTTAATTGAAAATTCTCCTTTGTTGTTAACAATTCAACTACTTGGTTGAAATCTTTTGTTAAAAATTTATTTTTCTAGTTGATTATTCATTATTTTAGTTGAAAATTTATCTCTCGGGGTAAAAATGTATGTATTGGGTTACAAATTTATATTTTTTGGTAGAAAAGTAATCCTTTTTGTTAAAAACTCTTGTTTTTGGTTTGAAGAATTGAAATCCTTTATATTTTTTCTATTTGATGAATCATCATTCTGATTTAAAATTCCTCTCTTTGGTTGAAAATTGAATTATTTTGTTAAAAAATGTTTGTTTTTTTTTGTCAAAAATTAATTTTTTGAACTAAGAAATTAATTACTCTGGTTCAAAGTTAATCTTTTTCTTCAAAATTTATCTCTTTGGTCGAAAATTGATCTTTCTTGATTGAAAATTCAACGCTTTCTAAAAAAATGTCTGTTGGTCCTAAGAAGTTGTGAATCTTCCAAAAGTGGGAGTCGAAACTAAATAAATTTAAGGAAAAACTTCTCAAAAGAAAAAAGCGAATTTCTAAAACATGAAAGGTACAATAAGTATATATGATTTTGTGTAAAAATTGATTTTGGATCCGAAAAATTTTGATCTGAAGTTAATACTCAGAATGATATGGCGGTTTTTGGCCCTTGACGACGGACTTATTGGCTAAATTTGAAACTGTAAAAAGTTTTTGAAAGACAGACCCCTTGCTCAGTGTTGGATTAAAAGAATGTCAGACTCAAAGCTAATCGAAATTTATGGCCTCCCCTTTTCTAAGGTAATTTACAAATGGGGGTGAGTTGCAGAGTTACGAACCATGTTACGTGGTAATGCAAAAGTAAGTAATAATTTGTGGCCGCGTGATTTACTTTTCCACTTTCAAATATTTTATTTCGCATTTAGTTCCAGACGACATTAACGACTTCCAGACACTGATATCGGGAAGCAGAAGGGTGTCGCGCGATTAGATTATACTGCTGTTTGCTTTTATATTTAGTGTCTGAGAAAATTAAACCCCTATTAATTTTTGCAAGATGTTAGTAGCATTTAAAGATGTTAACGTCCAAGTTTTTGAATTGTTAATTATTACAAATTTTGATGTTAAAAAGATTACTTCCGATAAATAATTTTTGAAGCACAAGAAAAAATCTGCCTCGACCCGGATTTGAACTGAGAACGCCACCTTCCATGAGCGGAGCGTTATCAAATTGGAAAACCCTTGAAACTCCTGATTTCTATTAGGTAAATATTTTCCACCAAATAGTACAAAAATAGTCGAAAAACGGAAGAGATAGAATGATTTTTCACGTAAATACAGAAATAATAGATAAATAGATTCTTTTTAAGGAAATTAATCTATTTTTTAACGAAAGAGTTGAGTTTTCATACTATAAGTTGAATTTTTTGGAAAACAGTTGATTTTAAAGCCCGAAAAGAAGAATTTTGAACAAGAATGTTCATTTTCAACCAAACAGTTGAATTTAAAAAAAAAAGAATAATAATTCTAGACCTAACAGTTACATTAACAAACAAATAGTTAAATTTTCAAGCAAAAGAGAAAAATTTTCAATAAACTATGATGAATTTTCAACGAAACAGTTAAATTTTCAATCTTCAAAATACTTCAAGTTTTAAAATTATATTTAAATTTGCAAATCAAAAAGATACACTTTCTATCAAAAATGAAATAGTTGATATTTCAATCAAGACACATTTTTATTTTTAATAAAAAACAGTGAATTCAACCAAAAATGATGAATTCTCAAAGAAAAATGTTATAATTGACATTTTAAGGAAAACAAGATTTTAATTTTGACTTGAAAACAGTTTAATTCAACCAAAAATAATTCACTTTCATAGAAAAATGTAGTAGTTGACATTTCAACCAAAAAAGATTTAATTTTGAATCAAAAGCAGTTAAATTCTACCAAAAAACGAATTTTCAACATAATAGTTCAATCTTCAACAAATAAAATAATTTTTTAACAAAGCATTTCAACCTTTAACCAAGTAGGGGAACTTTTAGCCTACAAAGATAAACCAAAAACAAGTTACATTTTCAACGAAATAGTTCAATTTTCAAGCCAAGAAGACGAATTTTTAAAAAAAACAGTCGAGTTTTCAAACCCAAAAGTCAAATTTTTGAAAAAATTTTTATTTCAAACAAAGTAAGATGACTTCTATGAAAAAAGGTGTATTTTCTATCGAAAAAGACGATTGTTCAATAAAAATATCGAATTTTTGACTAAAAAATATGACTCTTTAAACAAATAAATTAATTTTCAAACAAATATTTAAATTTTCAACCAAATAGCTAAATTTTTAGCCAGACAGCTGAAATTTAAACCAAAAAGAATGAATTGTCAACCAAGAAGACTAATTTTCAATATCAAAAGCCGGATTTTCAATAAAATACATGGATTTTCAACCAAATAATTGAATTTAAAAAAAAAGGTTTCTCTCAAAACTGGGATGGTTAAATTTTCAGTTTGAAAAATTAATTTTGAACCACAAAAGAAAAATAATGTTCAAAAAAATAGTTAAATTTCCAACCAAAGGTAAATCTTTAGAAAAATTAATTTTGAGTAGTAGTCGAATTTTCAATAAAGAATTTTTTTTCACCAAATAGACCAATTTTCAACTAAAAAGATGACGTTTTTACTAGGAAGATTAATTTTCTATCAAAAAAAGACAACATTTTAAGAAAATGCATGCATTTTCAACCAAATAGTTTAATTTTCAAAAAGAGGCAAGCTTTTTACCAAAAATTAAGTAGTTACATTTTCTGTTCAAAAAATGAATTTCCAAAGACAAAAAGGCGGATTTTAAATAAACATATAACATTTTTTTAAGAAAGTAGTTTATTCTTTAGCCAAAAAGGATGAATGTTCTCACTCTCACTCTCACTCTCACTCTCACTCTCACTCTCACTCTCACTCTCACTCTCACTCTCACTCTCACTCTCACTCTTACTCTCCTTGCCATTCTCATTGTCGTTTTTATTTTAAATTTACCAAGTTTTCAGATTGTTTATTTATTATTAAAAATTAAGAATTTTGTTCACAATCAATTTATTTATTCGAAATTTCCGAATAAGTAAATTTATTTATTACAGAAATTTATTTATAATTGTTTTTAAACATTATCAGACTTTATAGATAAAAGAGAACATTCGAATTGTCAATGTGTTTTTTATTTAAGTGAAAACAAAATGTAAATTGTTTGAAATTCTTAGGAAAATTTTTAATGATTTTTTTTTTGTTTGAAAATTAGTTGCAAGAGAATGTTGAGAAATATGTTGAAACATTAAAAAAAAAACAAGAAAGTTTCAAATGATTTCTAAAAATTTCGAAAAAAAATCTGGTAATTTTTTAAAATAAGCTGAATTGTTTTTTAATTTTAAAAGAACATGATGCTGTTTTAAAAAATATTTAGCAGAATTAGAAGTTTTGAAAATATTACAAGATAAATATAATTTGATGAAATTTCAAACAATTTAAAACAAAATATTTGTTGTTGAAGATAAAAAAAATAGTAGAAGCCTGTTAAGAATTTTGAAGAGTTCCAAAAAAATTTTTTAAATTTTTCAAGCTTCACCGGAAAATTTGAAATGATTTTTTATTTCAAAAAGTTAATTTCAGGTGAAAAAAAATTGGAAAATATTTGAAATGATTTTTTTTAATTTTAGAAAGATTTATAAATAATTGAAATTTTTTAAATATTTAAAAAAATTTTAAAGAAAATTCAGATTTTTGAATACTTGAAAAAGAATTCAAAAGCTATTTAAGAATCTTAAAAGATTTCCGGTGAATAAAAAATTTTTCTTTAGATTCCCAGGAGAATTTACCATGATTTTTTAGTTTGAAAAATTAATTGCAAGAGAATGTTAAAAAATATTTTTAAACATTAAAAAAAAGCAAGAAAGTTTCAAAAAATTTCTAGAAATGTCGAAAAAAAATCTGGCAATTTGTTTAAATATGCAGAATTTTTTTCATTTTACAAAAAATTAAGCTATTTTGAAAAATATTAAGCAGATTTAGAAGTTTTGAAAGGATACCAAGATAATTTTAATTTGATAACATTTTGAACAATTTAAAACAAAATATACGTTGTTGAACATAAAAAAAGTAGAAGCCTTTTCATAATTCTGAAAAGTTCAGAAAGAATAAAAAAATTTTCTTAAGCTTCACTAGAAAATTTGGAATGATTTTTTATTTCGAAAAATGAATTTCAGGTGAAAATTTAAAAAAAAATAAAAAAACGTCTGAAATGATTTTCTAAAATTTTAGAAAGATTTATAAATAATTGGAATTTTTTAAAGATTTCAAACAATTTTAAAGAAAATGCAGATTTTTGAATATTAAAAAAAAATTCAAAAGCTATTTAAAAATGAATTTTGAGAGAAAATTGAAAAATGTTTCAAAATGTTAAGAATAATTTCCTAAAATTTCGAAAAAAAGTGTGAAAAATTTAAAGCAAAATTACAATTTTGTTTTATTTTGAAAAATTAATTTTAGGAAAATATTAAAAAGAATTCAAAAGATTTCGAAAATTACCAAAAAAGAATCTGGAAGATTTTATGGCAGTGTTTATAATTTTGCAGAATTTGTGTAAAATTAGAAAAAATTTAAATCATTTTAAAAAATGTTTATAAGGTTCAAAAGTTTGGAAAAGATTCAAAATAATTAAAAAATTGTTAATATTTCAAAGAATTAGAAAAATGTACATTTTTAAAATTTCGGGAAACGAAGCTTTTTGACAATCATGAAAGATGTAAAAAAAATAAAAGAATATTCTTAATATTGCAGAAAAAATTTGAAAAGATTTTTTTATTAAAAAAAATGTATAGTTAAGAGACAATTGAGAGAGATTTCGAACATTTCAAAGGATTTCCTAAATATTCGAAAAAGAGTGTAAAAGATTTTAAAGAAAAATCAGATAGGATTTTTTTTCTTAAATTAATTTTGAAAGCAAATTCAAAAAGATTCCAAGACATTTTAGAAGATTTCTGAAAATTAAAAAAAAAAATTTGGAAAGATTTCAAGACTTTTTTTTAGTTTTGAAATATTTTTGGAAAATTAAGGAAAAAATCGAATCAGTTCAAAATATATTTAGATATAGAAGAAGTTCTGGAGAGACTAAACGTATTTTACAAACTTCAAAAAAATAAATATTTATTTAAATTTTTTATTTTTCAATTAAAATTATTTTAACTTCAAATCGAAGTATTAGATGCGTGCCTGGCTCCCGACTGATGATGCTAGTAAAGATAAAAAATTATTCACACGGTCGATATCACCATATCCATTTCCAACAAAAGCGAATATAACAGCCCAACATATTTCTCCTTTGCAAAAGTTACTAGTCACAATTCTCAGTAATGAAGAGGCTGGCAGAACTTCAAAATATCCATTTTTGTTGAAAAATTCCTATAATTATTATAAAAAAATATAAATTATTAATTAATTTCCAATAAAATATAATTAATCTAGTTTTAAAAGTAACTAAAAACTCACTATTGTAAAATTGATAAGAGGTCGTAAATTGATAAGAAGTCCCTTTAAATATTTTGTAAAAGCCGCCGGTGCGAGACTAGTCACAAATTTAATTTTTTTATTATATTCTGGCTTGAGGGACCCCATCACTAGAAATTGTGTGCAACCTTGCGAAAAACAGACGTAGGTAAGATCCTCCATTTTGGTATTTTTCAAAATGTAATCTATCATCGCAGGCAAGTCGTAAATACCCATTTCATGCCAGCTTAAAAAAATATTACCGACTGTTGATAAAGGACGGAATCTATATTACCAACTGCGAATAAATTAGTTTTCTACATTACCGACTGTTGTTAAAAATCTCTAATTCTTTACCAACAGTCGGTAACAACGAATACTACATTTGTTAGCCGTTATTTAAAAAAGAAATACAATTATATTATCAAATGATGATAAAAAATAATTTTGCTTCATTTTTGTATATTGAAAATATATTGGCGTACCTGAAATCCCAATATCCAAAACTAGAACTGGACCGTGAAATATGACCCTTGCTGAAAGTATTTCCTCGATTGTTGCCCATCCACACGTCATAGCCCTTATCAGCCAATTGAAAAGCTATAAATTTTTTTTTTTTTTTAATTATTAAATTTTATTCAATCAAATAAATGCATGTTCGTAAGTACCCAAGGAGCTATTGGGGCCTAATACAACCCAATCAGCTGAACTGCATAAAATTCCATGCATCATGAGTACCACAGGTTTCTCATTAAGAATTTTTTTTTTATAATCTTCATGGCCTCCAGGAATTCTTTGTAATTCCAAAATATAACCATCTATGGTTGTCACATGGTGAATTTCCAAAGGATAACCGTGAGCTGTTATCAAGTTCTCCTGAAAATAATTTTCTGAAAATCAAGAATTCTGCTGGACCATAAAATCTAAACCCTTGCAACACGGACCAGAGTAGGTAGGTCTTATATTATCGGGGTCGCTGAATTCGAATCCGTTGTCCGTTTGTTCCCATCATGTCAGGGTCAAGGTCAATTCAAGGTCAAACTTACAAAATTCATCGCTCACTAATCAAGTCAGGTCACCTATAGGTTTTCGGGGCCGTTGAATTTGAATCCGTTGTCCGTTTGGACCTATCAGGTCAACGTCAAGGTCAGTTCAAGGTCAAACTTACAAAATTCATCGCTCACCAATTAAGTCAGGGTATATACAGGTTTTCGGGTTCGCTGAATTCAAATCCGTTGTCCGTTTGGTCCCATCAGATCATGGTCAAGGTCAATTCAAGGTCAAACCTACAAAATTCATAGCTAACCAAATAAGTCAGGGTACCTATAGGGTTTCGAGGCCGCTGAATTCAAATCCTTTATCCGTTTTTTCCCATCGTGTCAGGGTCAAGGTCAATTCAAGGTCAAACTTACAAAATTCATCGCTCACTCATCAAGTCAGGTCACCTATAGGTTTTTGGGGCTGTTGAATATGAATCCGTTGTCCGTTCGGACCCATCAGGTCAAGGTCACGGTCAAGGTTAGTTCAAGGTCAAACTTATAAAATTCATCGCTAACCAAATAGGTCAGGACATTTATAGGTTTTCGGGGTCGCTGAATGCGAATCCGTGATCAAGGTCAGTTCAAGGTCAAATTTACAAAATTAATCGCTCACAAATTAGGTCAGGGTACCTATAGGTTTGCGGAGTCGCTGAATTCAAATCCATTGTTCGTTTGGTCTCATCAGGTCAGGGTCAAGGTCAATTCAAGGTCAAACCTACGAAATTCATTGCTGACCAAATACGTCAGAGTACCTATAGGTTTTAGGGGCCGCTGAATTTGATGCCGTTGTCCGTTTGTCCCCACCAGGTCAGGGTCAAGGTCAATTCAAGGTCAAAACTACCAAATTCATCGCTAACCAAATAAGTCAGGGTACGTATAGGTTTTCGGGGCCGCTGAATTTGAATCTGTTGTCTGTTTGGACCCATCAGGTCAGGGTCAAGGTCAGTTCGAGGTCAAACTTGCAAAATACATCGCTAACCAAATAAGTCAGGGTACCTATAGGTTTTCGGTGTCGCTGAATTCAAATTCGTTATCCGTTTCGTCTCACCAGGTCAGGGTGAAGGTCAACTCAAGGTCAAACCAAACGGACAACGGATTTGAATTCAGCGACCCCGAAACCCTATTGGTAGCCTGACTTAATTGGTTAGCGATAAATTTTGTAAGTTTGACCTTGAACTGACCTTGAACCTGACCTGATGAGACCAAACGGACAAGGGATTCGAATTCACTGACCCCGAGAATATAATACCCACCTAGTCTGGCCCGTCTTGCAAGGGTTTAGTTTTGTGATCCTGTGTTATTTGTTTGAAAATTTAATTCGCTAGATTGAAAACAAAAACTAATTAATTGAATTAATAGAGGATCGTAAGGGGAAGCAAGATTAATTTCTAACCAAAAAATTGATTTTTAATTTACTAGTTGAACTCTAAACTAAAAACGACCAATTTTCAACCAATGATGGAATTATTAAATTTTACATTTGCAGCCACATTTGCACATTTGCAGCCAAGGAAATAATTCTTTAAATGATAAAAAAGTTTTGTTGTAAAATAGTTGAAACTTCAACCAAGTAGTTAATTTTCAATCAAGAAGATTAATTTTCTACCAAAGAAGTCAAAATAATAACAAAATACATAAATTTTCAACCAAATTGTTGAATTTTCAACTAAAAACGATTAATTTTTAACCAACAATGGAATAATTACATTTGCTGTTGAAAAATAGAGTTTCAATAAAAAAATCGAATTTCTAACATAACAGTTGCACCCATGAAAATGAATCTTGAAATAATGAAATTAATTAGTAGTGAAATAGTTAAAATTTCAACCAAGTACATAAATTTTAATTCAAGAAGATGAATTTTCTACCAAAAAAAAAGACAAATTAAGAACAAAATACATAAATTTTCAACCAAATTGTTGAATTTGGCACTAAAAACGAATAATTTTTAACCGACAATAGGATAATTAAATTTGCGGTTCAAAAAATAGATTTTTAACAAAAAAAATATTATTTCTAACAATATAGTTTAATTTTCAACCAAGAAAATGAATCTTTGAATAATAAAATAAATTTTTAAGAAAATAGTTAAAATTACAATGAAGTAGTTGAATTGTCAATGAATAAGATTGACCTTCTACCAAAAAACATGAATTTACAACAAAATACATAAATTTTTAACCAAATTGATGAATTTTCAGTTAAAAACGATCAATTCACAACCAAAAATAGAATAATTAAATTTGAAGTTGAAAAAATTGATTTTCAACAACGAAAAAACTAATTTTAACAAATTAGTTAAATTTGCAAACGAGAAAATTAATTTTTAAATGATGAAATGAATTTTTAATAAAAAAGTTACAATTTTAAACAAGTAGTTGAATTTTCAATCAACAAGATTAATTTTCTACAAAAAAAAGAGTTTAGAACAAAATACATAAATTTATAACCAAATTGTTGAATATTCAACTAAAAACTATCAATTTTTAACCAACAATGGAATTATGAAATTTTCAGTTTTCAAGTTAAACTACTTAAAAAAAAAATTAATTTTCTTTGGTTGAAAATTCCTTATTTTAGTTGAAAATTCCACTATTTGTTCCTAAATTAATTTTTTGTTGAAAATTCATAATTTCGGGTTGAAAATACAGTTGTTTTGTAGAAAACTCGTCTATTTGGCTTCAAGATCAAACAATTTAGTAGACATCTAAACTATTTGGTTGAAAATTAACTTTTTGAATGAAATTAATTTTTTGGTTGAAAATTGAACTACGTTAGTAGAAAATGAATCTTTTTGAATAGAAATAAAAATATTCATTTGAAAATTCAAATATTATGCTTTTAATTCTTTTTTTTAATTAGGTTTATCTGAAAATGTAGCTATTCCATGTTTGATTGCAAAATCTCTTTTATTAGTTGAAAACTTAACTATTTGACAGAAAATTCATGTACTGAGTAATGGCTGAAAAATGTAGGATTTGTTGTTACCGACTGTTGGTTAGGAATTACAGATTTTTAACAACAGTCGGTAATGTTGAAAACTAATGTATTCGCAGTTGATAATATAGATTTTATGGTTGAGAGTTAATGTATTTTGTTCAAAATTGGCCTTTTTGGTTGAATTCAAATGATTTTGATTGAAAATCAAATTCCTTTTCTGTTAAAATATTAAATATCACATGTTTCGTTGAGAATTCATTTTTTTGATTCTGAAAATTCAACTAGTTGAAAGTAACTACTTTGTTAGAGATTTATTTTTTTGGTTGAAGATTCATCTCTTTGGTTGAAAATTCTACTATTTTTTTGAAAATTCGTTACATTTTTGGTTGAAAATTAAATTTCCTAATTGCAAATTTAACTGTCGTCGCAGGCAAGTCGTAAATACCCATTTCATGCCAGCTAAAAAAATTACTGACTGTTGATAAAAGACGGATTCTAAATTATCAACTGCGAACAAATTACTTTTCTACATTACCGACTGTGAAAAATTAATCTTTTTGGTTGGAAAATAAATTTTTT
This sequence comes from Andricus grossulariae, assembly GCA_011634705.1. NCBI lineage: Eukaryota > Metazoa > Arthropoda > Insecta > Hymenoptera > Cynipidae > Andricus > Andricus grossulariae. Next base: position 5,274,949 of record JAABKJ010017545.1, read on the forward strand.
ATTTCCATTCTTGGTTGAAAATTTATCATTTTCAGCTGCAAATGCGATATTTGTTTAAAAATGAAGTTTTTTGTTAAAAATGCATATTTTTTGCGGTTGAAAATTCAGTTTTTTTGTAGAAAATTCATTTTTTTGGCTCAAAAATTCAATAATGTTAACCCTTTTTTTTCTTGAATGAACATTTTTTTTAAGTTGAAAATTCAACTCCTTCGTTGAAAATTAATTTTTGTGACTGGAAATTCAACTATTCCATTTTTGGTTAAAAATTTATCTTATTCAGATGAAAATTCAACTATTTGTTTACAATTTAACTTTTTTGTTAAAAAATTATATTTTTGGGGTTTGGCTGAAAAATTCAACAATTTATTTAAATCTTTTTTTCCTTAACTGAAAAATATTTTTTGGTGGAAAATTCAACTATTTTATTGAAAATTCAACAATTTTTTAAAAATGTCATTTTTCTCGTTGAATAGTCAACTAGTTTGTTGAAAATTCTTATTTTAGTGGAAAATTTAATCTCCTTGGTTAAAAAATTATTTTCTATTTGCTAAAAAATTATAATTTTTTATTGAGAGTTTAATTATTTCGTTGAAAATTCAACTAATTTGTTAAAGTAAATTTTCTTGGTTGCAAATTCAACTCTTGTTGAAAATTCGCTTTTTTTTTTGTCGAAAATTATTTTATTCACTGGAAATTTAACTATTCCATTTTTGGTTGAAAATTTATCTTTTCAGATGAAAATTCAACTATTTGTTTAAAATTGACCTTTTTTGTTAAAAATTCATATTTTTGGGATTTGGCTGAAAAAATCAACAATTCATTTAAATCTTTTTTATCCTTAACTGAAAAATCTTTTTTTGTGGAAAATTGATCTATTTTATGGAAAATTCAAAAATTTTGTCAAAATGTCATTTTTGTCGTTGAATAGTCAACTATATTGTTGAAAATTCGTTATTTTTTTGGTTGAGAATTATTTTTGTTCACGGAAAATATAACTATTAAATTTTTGCTTGAAAATTTATCTTTTATGGTTAAAAATTTGAAAGTTGTTACATATTTCGCTGAAAATTAATTTTTTCAATTGCAAATTTAACTATCGCCGCAGGCAAGTCGTGAATACCCATTTCATACGAGCTAAAAAAATTACCGACTGCTGATATAAGACGGAATCTATATTATGAACTACGAATAAATTAGTTATCTACATTACCGACTGTAAAAAATTAATCTTCTTGGTTGAAAAAGAAATTTTTTATTTGAATGTTGAAATCGTTCTTAAAAATTCTTTTTTTTTAAATTCATCATTTTAGTTAAAAAAATATCTGCTTGTTTAAAAATGTAACAATTCTGATAAAAATTAGTTTTTGGTGTTGTTAAGAATTATTCTTTTTCACTGAAAATGTAACTATTACATTTTTGGTTGAAATATAATATTTTCTGGTTAGAGATTAAAATTTTTGTTTGAATATTAAGCTCTTTCTTTCAAGATTCATCATTCTAGAAAAAAAAATTAATTTCTTTCAAGAGTTATCATTTTAGTTAAAAATTAGTCTCTTTAGAATTAATCTTCTTTATTGCAGATTCATAATTTTTTTGAGGACTCAACTAATTCATTTTTGGTTGAAAATTTATCTTTTTCAGCTGAAAATTCGAATATTTATTTAAAAATTAATTTTTTTGTTAAAAATTCATATTTTTGCGGTTGAAAATTCAACTGTTTGTAGAGAATTCGTTTTTTTTTTGTTCAAAAAGTCAATAATTTGGTTAACACTTTTTTTTCTTAAATAAAAAATTTTTTCTGTTGAAAATTCAACTCTTTCGTTGAAAATTAATTTTTTTAATTGGAAATTGATCTATTCAATTTTTGGTTGAAAATTTATCTTTTTCAGATAAAAATTCAACTGTTTGTTCAAAATGTAACTATTTCGTTGAAAATTTATATTTTTGAGTTGAAAATTCATCTTTTTCAGATAAAAATTCAAGTGTTTGTTTAAAATTTAACTTTTCAATTGAAAATGGATATTTTCGAATTTGAAAATTCAACTGTTCTGTAGAAAATTGGTAGTTTTGGCTAAGAAATTCAACAATTTATTTAAATCTATTTTTTTCTCTTGTCTGAAAAATCTTTCATGGTTGCAAATTCAACTCTTCTGCTCAAAATTCGCTTTATTTGAATTATTTTTTTTTTAACTTGAAATTCAACCATTCCATATCTGGTTGCGGATTTGATAATTCAAAAAAATGTAACTCCAAAATTCAACATGGCGTAACTTCCGTAATTTTGAAAATTTTTGAAAATCCTTCACGGCCGAAATTTCTCTTGTATAGCATTACAATTTTACGAAGTTTTATTAAAATCAAATAACCAACTGCTGATCCTGATATTTCTGACGTGTACTGACCAAAATATAAATTTTCAACCGAAAACGAAAAAATTAAATTTTCAGTAAAAAACGAATTTTCATCAAAATACATGCATTTTTAAACAAATAATTGCATTTGTAACGCGAAAAGATCAATTTTCGTCTAAGAATAGAAAAGTTAACTTTTTACTGAAAAAAAAACTAATTTACATCAAAATAGTCAAATATGGAAGCAAATAGTTAAATTTTTGACTCTAAAATATAAATTTTCAACCAAAAATGGAAAAATTAAATTTTCAGTAAAAGAACGAATTTTCAACTCAAAAAGATGAACTTTCAACCAAAAGTGGAAAAGTTACATTTTCAGTAAAAATCGAATGTTCATCAAAATACATGAATTTTTAAACAAATAGTTGAATTTTTAACTCGCAAAGATACATGTTCAACCAAAAATGAAAGTTAAATTTTCAGTAAAAAACGAATTGTCATCAAAATTCATAAATTTTCAACCAACAATGTAAAAGTTAAATTTTGAGTAAATAAAAAATTAATTTTCATCATCATACATGAATTTTCAAACAGATGGCTGAGTTTTAAACTCGAAAATATACCTTTTTAAACAAAACTGTAAAAGTTAAATTTTCAGTAAAAAAAAAACTAATTTTCATCAAAAGACATCAATTTTTAAAGAAATAGTTGAATTTTTAACACGAAAAGATAAATTTTCAACCAAAAATGGAAAACTTGTATTTTCAGTAAATAAACGAATTTCCATCAAAATACATGAATTTTCAAACAAATAGTTTAATTTTCATCTCAAAGAGATAAAGTTTCAACAAAAAATGAAAAAGTTAAATTTTGTGTAAATGAAAAATGAATTTTCATCAACATACATGAATTTTCAAACAGATAGTTGCATTTTAAACTCGAAAAGATACCTTTTTAAACAAAAATATAAAAGTTAAATTTTTAGTAAAAAACTAACTTTCATCAAATTACATCAATTTTTCAAGAAATAGTTGAATTTTTAACACGAAAAGATAAATTTTAATATAAAACCAGAAAAGTTAACTTTTTAGTGAAAAAAATGAATTTCCAACAAAATAGTCGAATAGGGAAGCAAAAGTTGAATTTTCAACTCTAAAATATAAATTTTCAAACAAAAATGGAAAGATTAAATTTTCAGTAAAAAAAAACAAAAGAATTTTTAGTAAAAACAAATTTTGATCAAAATACATGAATTTTCAACAAATAGTCAATAAATAGTTGTATTTTTAACTCGAAAAGATACACGTTCAACCAAAAATGGAAGTTGAATTTTCAGTAAAAAACGAATTTTCATCAAAATTCATAAATTTTTAACCAAAAATTTAAAAGTTAAATTTTGATTAAACAAAAAATTAATTTCCATCAACATACATGATTTTTTAAACATATAGTTAAATTTTAAACTTAAAAAGATACCCTTTCAATCAAAAATGTAAAAGTTGAATTTTCAGTAAGAAAAACTATTTTTCATCAAAATAGTCAAATTGTGAAGCAAATAGTTGAATTTTCAACTCAAAAGGATAAATTTTCAACCAAAAATGGGAAAGTTGAATTTTCAGTAAAAAATGAATTTGTATGAAATCTATATGAATTTTTAAACAAATAGTTGAATTTTCAACCACGAAAGATTTCAGTTGAGTTTGCATCAGAAAGTTAATTTTCTGCCAAAATTATTGTATTTTCAACCCAAAAAGACGAATTATCAACAAAGCAGTTGAATTTTGAAATACAAGACCAATAAATTACTGACAAGAGTATTATGTCTGGGCGGTGACAAAACAGTCATAAAATAAAAAATAAGCAATAAAAATGATATATCACTTACCATACGATACAATTCTTTGCAATTCTCTTCACCCTTTCTGCACTCTTGCACTTCGAAATGATAAAATGAAAAAATTTAATAAACTGATTAATGGAGAAACAAATCGTTAAATATTTCTACTTGAATTTATAATTATAGTTCAAAAATTTATTTCAATAGTTAAGTTAATTAACGAACTTCTCTATTTTCACGGAAAAATTCACATTTCTCGAAAACACATTTTTTAACTAAATATGCACCATTCTCTAGGCCTGCGATAACTAACACGGAAGAATTGCAACCCTTGAGAGCTTCTCTGAAGGTAGCATGAGAGGTGCGTCTGCGCGTAGCCAAGAAGACGTGGGCTTGAGCGGCTGCCTTTCATTGGGCGATCCACAGAATCGTCCCTTTTCGGGCCTCAAAAGTTGTCTAGGAATGGGGCAGTCAATTCTTTAGTCGTTGGCTCTCTTATAGTATTAGTTATTGCGTGTCTGGAGAACAGTGATTTTCGAGAAAATTGGTTTTTGCCGTGAAAAAAAAATTCGCGATGTGCGACCTCGGATTCATGTCTCTTTCAGTCAATTTATGATTTTTTTTTATTTCGGTGTTTCGGTTGAAAATGTATCTTTTCGAGTTGAAATTTCAACTATTTGCTTCCCTATTGGACTATTTTGTTGGAAATTAGTTTTTTCCACTAAAAAGTTAAGTTTTCTACTGTCACGCCTGTGTCCGTTACATATACATAATATTTACTTATTTATAATAATATTATCAATTTCGTATTAAAAATAAAATTCACGAAAATTTTCTAAGTCTCCCTCGCATTAAATTAAATTCTACGAAACTTCCATTAAATACTTGTCTCTGCACTTGTTTTTCTAAATAATACAAAAATCTTATAAATTCTTTTTCATATTTAAACTAGGAAATAAATTTAATTTTTAATTTTAATTAAATATATTTTTCTATACTTTCAAATTAAGACAGTCTTCTCAACATTATTTTCACATTTATATTAAAAGATTAATTTCATCTTCAACTCAAATTAAACCTTTCTCATTATTTTTCTATATAATACAAAAATATTATAAATTCTTTTGCATATTTAAACTAAAATTAATTTTACTTTCAACTTCGATAAAATATTTTTTTTCTATACTTTGAAAATAATACAGACTTCTCAACATTATTTTTACATTTATATTAAAAGATTAATTTCATCTTCAACTCAAATTAAATTGTTTTTAAAATTATTTTTCTAAATAATACGAAACATATATTTAATAAAATATTAAATATTTAATATATTTAAACATATTTAATAAAACAATTATTTTTATCTTCCAGGCCATGTGACGAGTAGGTCACGTGACCGGCTTCCTACCTTACCGAAACTTTTTTTATTTGTAAACTTATTTTTCCACGAATAGCCACATCTATTTAAAAATTTGAGATTATAAATAAGAAGCACTAAGAAGCGCGGCTCTGGTCCTAAATTTGTATAATTTTTAAAAAAGTTTTTTTTTTGTCATTAATTTTTTTTTTTTGCTTTTTTCATAATAATAAAAATTTAGGACCAGAGCCGCGTTTCTTAATGCTTCTTATTAATTATCCCAAATTTTCAACTCGATGTGGCTATTCATGTGAAAATAAGTTTACAAGTGAAAAAAGTGTTGGTAAGGTAGGAAGCCGGTCACGTGACCCACTCGTCACATGGCCATAACTTTAATAAAAATATTCCTTCTATACTTTGAAAATAATATAGACCTTTCAATATCCTTTTCATATTTCAATTAAAACTTTATTTTTATCTTTAAATTAAATTAAATCTTTTATCTATCTTTATTATATTTTTTTTATATAATACGAAACTCCTTTTAAATCCTTTTCATATTTAAATATAAAATTTTTCATTTCATCGTTAACTTAAATAAAAATAAATAATTTTCTCTTTAACTTTGTTAAATATCTTATATATATCAAATTTATTTAAAACTTTTCATATTGGAAAAAAAGAGCTGAATTAAAATTAAAATGTCGTAAAATCTTTTTTCTATATTTCAAACATTATATCTAATTTGCATTATTTTGCGAATATTAAACAAAATTTACTTGATACTTTACATACATTAATAAAAAGAACTATAGATTCTAGTTGCCTTATTATAGAGCAACATTAAAAATATTTAAATCCTTTTTTCAAATAAGCAATTATTATATTTTATTGATCTTACTAACTTTTCTTTTAAACATACAATATTTTACAAAAAGCACATGGAACTTAACAGGGTACAGAAAAACTTTTAATTTTAAGAATTGTATTTATACTATATATATATATGCCCTCTACCCCCAACATAAAAATATTTAGAAACTCCAATATACTACGTAAATCTTGTAAAAAATCAAATTACAATCCATTTTAACCCATTATGATGAAAAATATAAATGTCAACTCAACCCTGTGAATCACACAAGCCAATAACCCGTCAACAAGTAATACAAAATACCGAACTAGCGAAAATAATTGCGCGTAACCAAGAGCTTCCTAAAATCATTAGAAAAACCCCAGAACCCGATTTAGTCTCAGTAGACGAAAACAACATAACGATTTGCATAAATTCCCAAGATGAAAGTTTAATTATCTCCTCTAATTCAAATAATCTTCAAAACGATACCTTAGACGTGAACGACGTGACAATCACAAATTTCAATATCGGCGATCTGACTAGAGTAAACTCAACAACTATTGAAAATCCACAGAAAGACGAATTAAACGACTCAAATATATTCCAAAAGCAATAATTTACAGACAATTACGCAAAACAGGAACACCAAAAATAGAAATTCAGTATCTTTCAAACTTAAAATGAAATATAGACACAGACTCTAACTCAGAAAAATCAAACATGAGTAAACTACCTAACAACCAACAGGTCTCACTTAGAGACACACTGGAGGTCGTACCATTATTTGACGGAACAAATAACGTCCCTTTTAGTCATTTTGTCGAAGCATGCGAAGAAGTGAGGTCAATGCTACCAGGAATTGAAGTAGAAGCGAATTTGGTTAAACTTCTAAGAAGCAAGCTTGCAGGGAAGCTAGGAAATGTATTTACGGGTACACTTACAATACAGCAGAGGAACTAATAAATAAATTAAAAGCGGTATACGCACCTTTAAAAACAGTAAATCAATTACAGGGAGAATTAGGTAATATTAATCAATGGGAAAACGAAAATGTACTTTCCTATGCAACTCGTGTAAAAGAAATCTCTGATAAAATCACCGACGCGTATAGAACAAAAAATAAACACATTTCCTCAACAGAAGTCAATAAAATAAGAGATAATTTTATAGAAGAATAAGAAAAGTATACATTCGATTGTTTTATTAGAGGGTTAAGAACAGAACTTCAAACTAGAATAGATAAATTACCATCATATTCAGAAACAATTAACAGCGCGTTAGAAATAGAAAGGTCAATTGCCGCAAAAAAAGAACTAAGAAAAATATCAAACTACGCCCAACCAGATGAAGTAACAGTAAATAAAATACAAAATAATAAAGTTAATATCACTCGCGAAGATATGATATCATGTAAATTCTCTGGAAAGATTGGACACATGGCATCCACATGTAGAAGCCTTATTCAACAATTATGAAATTCAAACCAACCCGAAAACCAATTTCATCACAATACTCAAAGACAATTTCAAAGGAACAATCAGCAACCGCACACAAATAATACTCAAATACCATTTCAAGGTAATAACCAAAGGCAATTTATAAACAATAACCCGCGACAATTTCAAAACTATCAAAGACCAACTACAAATAACTATCAGCGATCAGCCACATCATATAATAATTAAGGACACTATTCGAATAATAACAGAAATCAATTTAAAAATACTCGGTTCAATTCGGGACCACAAAATCGAGCATGGGGAAATAGAGAAAATCAGGAAAGACCTCCATGGAGACCACAGCATATAGGCCAAGGTCCTCAATGGAATGAAAGAAGCCAAATTTACCTACCTGTAAAACCCTGACCCTCCTCAACAGAATAATGCACAAAACGGAATAATCATTTGCAACTACTGTAAAAAGACAGGTCATGTTATAAGCGAATGTTACAAAAGAATTAATAATAATAATTTCCAACAAAACTCTCAACTACAACAACAAGAACAACGAAAAATGCCCCAGGAAAACTCCAACGCTCTCCCCAGAACTGGTGCACAGAGGGGGTCCAAGCAAACCTTTAAACGCACCTGAAACTGACCCCCACCAAACAGACAAATTTAAGACAGAACGAATAAACATGAGTATAACTGACACTATACCTTATATAACACTATCAACTGACGGTTTAAAAAATCCAGTTCGAATGATGATAGATACCGGAGCCGGTCCAAATTTAATAAAAGAAAATGCAATCACATCAAATGTAATAATAATCAACAGATTGAATTGTTTAAGATTAACAGGTTTAAACGTACACCCAGTTTTCACATTAGGACAAATAACGATCGATATTTTTGGTTTTCCTACAATTTTTAATATAATTCCGAATGAAGTTCCAGTAGAACACGACGGCGTTTTAGGAACAGCATTTTTTAGAAACAATAACGTAAAAATCAGTTAAGAACAAAGACAATTAGAAATGAAAGAAAAATATTATCCTTTTGATGCTCAAGAATTAATAACAATAGTTACGAATGATAATGGAAAATCCTACCTAAAGATTGCAAACACTAGTCCTCATTCAGTTGAAATTTAAGTCCCTACAGTAGAAATTTTAGATTTTGACGAAATTAAAGTACCGGAATATATTATGCAAACTTCAAATAAAAAACAAACTCAAAATATAGAATCACAACCAGTCAAACATACATTTAATTATTTTGAGACTCAACATAATAAAGAAATCAATATCATCAAATTTTCAGTATCAACTAAGAAAGTAAACTCGAAAATATAAAAAACATTATTACGCTTAGAACATGTAAATCAAGAAGAATATACTCATGTTGAAAAACTTATTATTAACAACGAAGACATTTTTCAAATCCCAGACGAACCTCTTGAAGTAACTAACGTGCTAAAACACAATATTCGTACAGGAGGCAGCCAACCCATATTTACGCGACAATACAGACTACCCCAGATTCAAAGAGAAGAAATAACTAGATAGGTCAATGAACTAATAAAAAATAAAATAGTAAAACCATCTCAATCCCCTTACAATTCATCTGCTTTTCTTGTACTTAAAAAACCGGATTCCCACGGAAATCGAAAATGGCGAATGGTTTTAGATTACCACAAATTAAATGAACAAACTATAGGAGATTGTTATCCTCTCCCTAATATCATGCATATCTTAGATCAATTAGGAGAAGCATAATATTTCTCGGTTTTCGATCTGGCCAGTGGGTTCCATCAAATAAAGATGAGTCGGGAAGACTCACACAAAACTGCCTTTTCAACACCTACGAACACAATGAGTTCGACCGCATGCCCTTCAGTTTAAAGAATGCAACTGCAACCTTCCAACGTTTAATGGATCTCTTTTCAACCGGCGTACAAGGAATCAAATTATTTGTATATTTGGACGACATAGTCTTATATGCGAATATCCTTGAAGAGCACGAAGAAAAATTTAAAAAATTAGAAAATAGATTAATACAAGCAAGTTTAAAACTCCAGCCAGGTAAATGCAAATTTTTGCATCCAGAAGTAGTATATCTTAGTCATGTCATTGATAAAGAACGAGTCAGACCAGATCCAAGAAAAATAGAAGCAGTAAGAAACTTTCCAGTTCCAAGAAAACCTAAAAACGTTAAAGAATTTGTAGGACTTGCAGGATATTATAGAAAATTCATAGAAGCCTTCTCAAATATTGCAGCTCCACTAAATAAACTATAAAAAAATATGTAGAATTCAAATGGCCAGAAACTCAACAAAAAGCATTTGATACACTAAAAGATAAATTGTGCGAGGAACCCTTATTATAAAGACCCAATTTCACTAAACCCTTCGTTTGACCAACCAACGCTTCTGGTTATGCAGTCGCAGGTATTTTATCCCAAGGCAACATTGGCAAAGATAAGACAATAGCATGCGCATCACGATCTTTGAGCGACAGCGAACGAAAATTCGATACCTAAGAGAAGGAAGCCTTAGCAATTTTATTTTTCTTAACCCATTTCGGACCCTCTTTATATGGAAGAAAGTTCACCTTAGTAACCGATCATAAGCCATTAGTGTGGTTCCAAAATTGCAAAGATCCTTGTTGTCGCGTAACAAGGTGGAAACTAAAATTAGCAGCGTACGATTTTCACGTAATTTATAAGGCTGGTAAGATGAATGTGAACGCCGACGCGCTATCCAGAAATCCGACAGAAAATAAGAAACAAAAATAATGACAGTGAAGTATTAATTGCAAACCATAAATATTTAAGAAATCCTGAAGAATTATTAAATCAAGAAATGCAAAATCCTCAAGAATTATAGAATCAAGAATTACGAAATCCTCAAGAATTATTAAATCAAGAAATACACAATTCTGAAGAATTATTGAATCAAGAAAAACGAAAGCCTCAAGAATTATTAAATCAAGAAATACAAAATCCTGAAGAATTATTGAATCAAGAAATACGAAATCCTCAAGAATTATTAAATCAAGAAGTACGAAATCCCGAAGAATTATTAAATTAAGAAATAGGAAATCTCGAAGAATTATTAAATCAAGAAGTCCGAAATCGCGAAGAATTGTTGAATCAAGAAATAGGAAATCTCGAAGAATCATTAAATCAAGAAATACGAAATCCTGAAGAATTATTAAAACAAGAAATACAAAATCCAGAAGAATTATCAAATCCAGAAATACAAAATCGAGAAGAAATATTAAATCAAGAAGTAATAAAGAGTGAAAAATCTGAAACTAAAATAAACGTTACTAACGTTAAACCAACTTTAAGTGGAAGCACAAGTTCAAGTTTTAAAAGCATTTATTGTGAAAATGAAATGAATCCTATAATGGGAAAATCCAAAAATCCAAGTTTTAAGACAAATGAGAAAAAATCAAAACATTTATCAATGAAGAAAAATTATGATCCTGCCTATGAGCAGCTATTGAACGATTTCAAAGTAAGCATGCAAAATCCAGATGTAAGAATATTGAAAAAAATGAGTTCAGTAATTACAAATCTTTTAAATCAATTAAGTACCAGTGAAGAAAGAAATAAAATAATGAAATCGAATCAACAAGAAAAATCAAAATGGAATGCCATGTTAACAAGAAGTAAATCAAGAAAAGAAAATTCAGAAATATCTGAAAAATTATGAAGAAGAAAATAAAAACATTGCAGAAAATCTCCAGGAAGAAGAATCAAAAGAACAATCACGAAATACAATATATGTGTGTGTGTATATATATATATATATGTATATGTATATAATAATAAATATATAATATTACATAATATATATGTAACATATGATATATATATAATAAATATATATAATATTTTATTACATATATATAAATTTTTTTTTTTTTCAAGTTCTAAACACGTGGCTGTTATTATTTTTTCTTGTAAACGTCGTGATCATTTTTTTTATGTTAAAGCTATGCGGCCGAATCTGATATTACTTCTCCTATAAAACTTCACGGAAATGTTTTTTTTCTAAAGCTGAAGTCATTTTAATGGTAAAAAATAAAAATAAAATTTCATTGATTGTTATCTGCTCAACACGTGGCTGTTATTTGATTATCTTGAAGACGTCGAAAATATCAAAACATTTGATTTTTTCCCTATAAAACCTCAGTAAAAATATTTTTTCTGTAGCTGAAATTATTTTATAGATAAACAAATAAAATAATGGTTTTTTTTATATACTTTGATGTGCTGAACACTTGGCTGTTATTACTTTTTCTTGAAAATGTCATGAACATTTTTTTTATGTCAAAGCTATTTTAGATTAAAAGCTAAGGCTTTTGATTCAAATAGTTTATGGCAATGAAAGTAAAAAATATATTGCTGATTGTAGATTGTTACACTATGCGCACGAATCTGATATTCTTTTTCCTATATAACTTCAAGGAAATCGTTTTTTCTGTAGCTAAGGTAATTTTAATCCTAAAAAATAAAATAAGTATTTTTTAAAAATAGATTTTTAAGTGCTAAAGACGTAGATGGAATTAGTTTTTCTTGAAGACGTCTAAAGCATTAAAATTTATAGGTTTCCGACGTCATAAAGAAAAACTAATACCAGCCACGTGTTTTGCATATTAAAATCTTTTTATGCAATATGAAAGTTTTTAATAAAAACTTTAATGGTAGTAGTTTTGTTTTAATCGTAGAAAATAATTGAAAATAAAGAAATTAAATTTTTGCAAAAACGACACAAGGTACAATAGAACTTTAATCAACAAAGTTGTTCGTCTAAATTATATCTAGAAATTTTCTCAGAACCACTTAACGCTAAAACGTGTATTTTTTGTTTTATTCGTGAAAAATTACGTTCGAAATAGACTACATTTTTGGAAAAACGTCACAATGTGCAATAAAATGTTGATTAACAAAATGTATCGTCTAACTCAGATCTAAAAATTTTCTTTCAACTACTTTTTGATAGGAAGCGCATTTTTGAAAATTATACCCCGAACGGGAAATGTGTACTTTATTTTGTAATATCTGAATAAGCAGGACCAAGGTACAGAATCTAATGAAATATAAATTTAATTTAATAGAATTAAACATAATATCAAAAAGTGCGCGTTTCGAACATATTTAATTCGAGTGGAAAGCACGAGATGTGTGATGAGAATGTGTTCGTTAAAGCCGAAGGAGCTTTAACAAAAGAGAATTCACCATCACAAAATTACATTTATCGATGATTTGACCTTTAATTTTAAAAGTTATGTGTACAAATATTGCGGAAGTACCAAAACCTAGCGTAGATGAAAATTCAATTATTTAGTTGAAAATTCATATCTTTTGTTCCAAATTCCACTTTTTTCGGTGGAAAATTATTGCTGTTGGTTGAAAATTTCACTATTTGTTAGGAAACTCATGTATTTTGCTGAAAAATTGCACTTTTTTTGTCGAAAAGTATTCCTCTTGTTCCAAAATTGAACTACTTTGTTCAAGATTCGTCTTCTTAACTTAAAAATTCCAAAAGTAGATTAAAATTTTGTTTCTTGTATGCTTCCTAAATTCATACTTTTTTTATACATGTCTTCTTTTTTATGAAAGTCTAAAAATATCTGGTTAAAAATTAATCTGATCCAGTTGGTAATCAACTTTTTTACTGAAAATTCACATTCTCGGGTTCAAAATTCAACTGTTTTGTAGAAAATTTCGTATTTTCGGCGCGAAACTCTAACAATTGCATAGAAAATAAACTTCGCAAATTGAACAGCTTTGTTAGAAATTAATTTTTTCAGTTCAAGACTTATCGAATTAGATAAAAATTCGTTTCTTTGGTTACAAATTTGATCTTTTTGTTTTTTCCTGGGTTAAAAATTTATTTTTTAACTAAAAATTTAACGATTCCATTTTTTGTTGAAAATGTATCTTTTTCAGGTGAAAATTCAATTATTTGGTTGAAAATTTGACTTTTTGGTGAAGAATTAATCCACTTGCTTAAAAATTGAACTACATTGTTGAAAATTAATTTTTGGGTTAAAAATTAAATTTTTAACTGAAAATTTAACTGTTTAGTTGAGAATTGAATTTTTTGTGGAAAATTCGTCTTTCTTCCTTAAAAAATCAACAATTCGATAGATAATTCAACTGTTTGGCAGAAAATGCAACTGTTTTGTAAAAAACTCGTTTTTATAAATTGAAAATTCAATTTTTGAATCAAAATTTAACTACTCCATTTTGGGTTGAATTTTTTTGTTCTTTTAAAAATTCAAATATTTATTCAAAAGCTTGTTGCAAATTCAACGATTTCATTAAAAACTTATATATTTCCTTGAAAATTCGTCCTTTTTTGGTAAAAAAATGACTGTTTTGCTAGGAAATTCAACTATTTCATTATTAATAATTTATTTTTTAACTGAAAAATTTACTATTTCATTTTTGTTCAAAAATGTATCTTTTACAGATGAAAATTTAATTATTTGGTTGAAAATTCATATCTTTTGTTACAAATTCGACTTTTTTTGGCGGAAAATTAATCCTCTTGGTTGAAAATTTTACTATTTTTTTGGAAATTCATGAATTTTGTTGAAAATTTGACTTTTTTGGTAGAAAATTAATCCACTAGGTTGAAAATTGAACAACATTGTTGAAAGTTCATTTTTGGTTGGGAATTCATTTTTCAACTGAAAATTTAACTGTCTAGTTGAACATTTAACTGCTCAGTTGAAAATTACCTTTGTTTGTTAAAAATTCAAACGTTTAGTAGAAAATTCGTTTTTAAGAATTGGAAATTCAATTTTTCAAATGAAAAGTTACCTATTCCGTTTTGAGTTGGAAATCGATCTTTTTTAGTTTAATAATTCAAATATTCAGTAAAAAAAAATATATTTGTTGCAAATTAAATTATTTGAATAAAAATTTATGTATTTGGTTCAAAAATCGTATTTTTTAGTAGAAAATTTACTTTTTGGTTAAAAATTCAACTGTTTGGTTAGAAATTTATGTATTTCGTTCTTAATTCGCCTTTTTTAGTAGATAATTATTGTTTTTTGTTGTCAATCATTTGGTTAGAAGTTGACATTTTTTGTAGAAAGCTCCTATTTTTGACTAAAGTATTTAAAATTTTGGATGATAATTTTTTTTACTTTCTTGACAGTTTTGGTTGAGGATTTAATTATTTTGTTGAAAATTCGTCTTTTTGGTAAATTTAACTGTTTTTTATTCCAAATGGAAATCTTCTCCTGATTTAAATATCAACTATTAAATTTTTGGTTGGGAATTCGTCTTTCCTGGTTGAAAATTCAACTACTTGGCTGAAATTTCATCTATTTTGTCAATGCATAAAAAACAATAATATTTGACCCCATCCCCTCCAACCAAATCGACTCACGTAGTTTTTCTAGTATTCAAAAAAATAATTTTTTCAAAACGGGCCTAGCGTTTGTTATTTTTAATCTTAAGATAATCGTAACATGTCTCTGAAACGAAACAAAACAAAATTAGCAATACAAGCCTTGATTTTTAAATTCTTACACATATTAAAAGAAAAGTGGAAATAAAAAAATTACTTTTTTTAAAACGGTCGTAGCAATTTTTTTCCTTTTGGTCTTGAAATAGTCCTAACATGTCCCGAAATAAAAAACAATAACCAAATTACTAATGCAAGTACCTTTCTATCCAGGCGAACCGTGATACATGATTTTAGTTCTGAAAACTCAATCAACAGAAAATATTGAAAATAGCAATCTTTATTCTTATACAATAGTCATGAATTTCAATAATAATAGGCAATGTAAGTGCAGTGTTTTTTCATTATAGAATTAAACAATTTTACAGATGATAGAAACAGACTGTCCTATTTTGAAGGATGCTATTCATAGATACAAATCAATCATTTTTGAAGAATCGAGATCTGCTGCCCGTTTTTCGCAGGGAAATGAAAAATCTGATGATCCAATTGAAGCTAGGTTAACTGGAATGTTGATTCAAAAATTAAAAAGTTGTGAAACACAACCGTATTTTGGAATGGACGAGTCATGTGAGTAAGATAAGCTTGAATAATTAATAAAAGCAGGAATTTCATCATGGCACTTAAAATCTAAAAAAAAAACAATCCGAAGTTTTCCCCATTTGCAAAATATGTTTCGCGATCATTAGAATTTTTAAATTCAAGCTTACACAGCTGCAAATTTTTCTCAAGGTAAAACTCTTCTGAATACGAAGCATTTAAAATTTTTAATTAAAACATTATAATTTAGTCACAGAGTCCAAACGTTCAGCGATCTACAATTTAAAGTAGCAGCCTAAAAATTAAATAGTATTTGAATATTATATTAGACAATCTACGATTTAGAATCATTTACATTTTTTTATATTTTTGAATCGAATTTCGTTAAAAAATGGAAAAATTTTGCATCTCAAACTGTCAAACGGATAAAAATCAAATGAGTTTTTTTTAAATTCAGATCAAAGGTCTTCAATATTGCTGAATTTGAATTAGAAAATTATCTACACTTTAAACATTTCAAAGAATTTCGAAAAGAAATTTCCACTGAATCAAGCAAACATTGGTTTAAATATGGACGATACAATGGTTTCTTGATCCAAGAACATTTTGCATGACTCAAAAAAATGTACTTAATTAGAGAAAATTGAATTTCTTTATTTAAGTATATTTTCTTGAAAAAAGAAAAATTTTCTTGGATCCAGAAAATATTTTAACTTCCGTATTCAGGCTCATATTTCCTTGATTCAGTGCTAATTCAGTTTCCGTGATAGAATAGATTTTTCTATTATTCCAAGATTTCCAATTAAAAAATAAATTGAAAGTGAGCATAATTTCAATTTAGAAGCATTCAAGATTGAACAACATTTCAAAGATAAAATTTCGCAATTAAAACTATTCATGTACCATAAAGCCCTTATTTCAATTTAAATCGTTTGAAATTAATAATTGTGGAATTTCACTTTATACATTTTATATAACTGTCATTTAAATTTAAATTAAAAAATTTTATATTGCAAAGTAGAGCATTTGCGAAATTTATAATTTGAAATTGAGAATTCAGGACTATATAATTTTAAAGATTCTCAAGTCAACAAATTAATATTTGTTTATAATATTGACATTAATGATAACAATATTTAAAGCAACCGATAGTTCAATTATTTGTTTAATTGTGAATCATTAAAATCATATAGTCCTGAATTTTCAATTTTAAATGATACAATTTCGCAATTGCTCTACTTTGTAATATTAAATTTTATAATTTAAATTTAAATGAGTGAAATTTAAGATGTATAAGATAAAATTCCAATTTATTTGAAATGATTTGCAGTGAAAAAGGGGCTTTATAGTATATAAATAGTTTAAATTAAAAAAAATTATGTTGAAAATGTTGTTTAATTTTACGTTATACATTTTAAGTTCCACTCATTTAAATTTAAATTATAAAATTACAAAGGAGAGCAATTGCGACATTGTCTCATTCAAAACTGAAAATTTGGGACTATATAGTTTTTTATCAATTTTATAATAATAATAATAAATTGATTATTATGAAATTTTACCTTATACATTTTAAATTCCACTCAATTAAATTTAAAATTATAAAGCAGAGCAATTGCAAAATTGTATGATTCAAAATTGAAAACTCAGGACTATATAATTTGGAGGTTTCACAATGAAACAAATAATTAAACTATTGGTTCCGTTAAATATTATTGTCGTTAATGTCAATATTACAAATAAATATTAATTTGAACTTTTTCAACCGAAAAAATGATTTTTTATAACATGTCATGCTGCAGGTAGCTGAATGGTATAATCTTCCACCAAGGAATTATGTCACGAGCTCACAATTTTTATTTTCATTAACAATATCATAAACAAATATTAAATTTAGCAGTTTTCAAGCGAAAAAAATTCTTTTTCCGACTAATGTAAGTTATGCTGCATGTAGCTCAATGATATAATTTTCTACCAAGAAAGTGTATCATTAATTCGCAATTTTTATTTTTGTTAACAATATTATAAACAAATATTATATCCAGGATTCTATAGTGAACAAAAATTAGTTTTTTTACTAAATCATGTTGCAGGTAACTTAATGGTAATATTCCATAAAGAAAATGTGTCACAAACCCTTAATTGTTAATAACGATTTATTAAATAAATAGTTGAGCTATAGCTATTTCATGCATGAATGAGCGCTTTTTCTGTTATTTTTTAATGCATCTTTATAGTGGTACTTATTATTAATAGAACCTTACATTAGTCATTAAAATTTACAATAAATAATAACATACTTGGGCGCGGAAACAGAATTTAACAACATTTAAGAGAAAATATTGGATTCTAACATTGTTGACTATTATTAATTAAAAATTATAAACTGTAGCCTAATTCCGTTTCCGCACTCCCAGTACGTTATTATTGGTGGGTAATCATCAACACTATTATAAGTTACTATTAATAATGAGCACCACTCTGAAGATGCAAAAAATGCGACAAAAAACGGCTCATTGAGGCATAGAATAGCTATTAATAGATTATTATTTAATTGATAATTTATCAATAACAATAAAAATTGAGATTTTGTGACACACTTTTCTGATGAAACATTGCCACTTAGTTACTCGACATATGATTTAGCTTCAAAAACAATTTACTTGTTAAAAAAATCCTAAATTTAATATTTGTCTGTAATATTATTACCAAAAACCAAAATTGCAAGTTGGTGGCATACTTTTTTGTAAATTACTCCTGTGGGATATCATGACATTTTTTCTTCAAAAAAAGTTTTTTCGTGCAGTTTTGCACCGCATCCAATAAATTGTTTATATAATTAGTTTGTAACAATTGGGTTAAATCTCAAACCAAATATTTAGGTTAGTGAAGTATATTAACTTCCATTCTAAAACATAATGCTTTCATTTCGCCTTTATCGTCAGATAAAAAAAAATATATTGGTAAAATGTCTAATTTTGACGTTTTATTTCTTTAAATAATTAAGTCCACAGTATGAAATTAAAAAATCAGTCAAAGCGATATTTTTAAGAATTCAATACTGAGCATTTCTGAAAGAAAACATCGAAATCGGTTAGGAATCTACGGCTGTAGTGGATTATGAACAGTAATTTTCCGATCCAGCCAACTGTCAGCTGGATTAATTAATTGTCCCTTTAATCATTAATTATTTTTTCAAACAAGACACAATACGCCTTTAAAAACAACAATAAATTTTATTTGACCACTAATACAAGTGTGCAAAAACCTTTCAGAAGAATAAATAAATATTTTCGATTTCAGATGAATTATTAATCACCGAAATATCAGATGTAGCAATTTTAAGAGCGAATACAGTATGGGGGGCTCTTCGAGGCCTTGAAACTTTCACACATTTACTCTCGCCATCAGGAGATGGAGCTACTGTAAGTTTCTCACAAGATAAAAGTAAATTTATGAATTTATGAATGTAATTTAAATTTTCTTTTGCTAAACAAAAGTGCTTGTCTTAAAAAGCAACTAGTTCTTGCATGCTTCAAGGAAGTAAATGGGAAAAATTGAAAATTTTCTGAGTTACAGTCTAAGGTCTCCTCTTTAAAATAAGACCAAGAACGCAATAAAATATTTACTGATTTTCGAATTATCATCAACAATGTGGAAGCGAGCCCGAGACATGAATCGGACCATCGCACAGTGTACCAAAAAAATGTCTCTGGACGAATTGATATTCACCGGCAGTGATTCGTAAATTGATTCGCACTAAATTTGAACAATATATAGATAAGAACCGTTTTTTATTTAAATTTAAGAAATATAATGAATAAATTGTTATTTCATAAACAAATTTTATAAATAATTATCCATAGCAGGTAGTTATGTTGAAATAAATCAAGATTTTTCTATTGAATGGGCCAAAAATTATACGAAAATGTCGCAAAATTATCAGTTTTATTCATCCAATAACAACTGATGATTGCATCGGCACACACAAAAAAAGTGGTCTGCCCGGCGGACTACACCGGCATATCTATATGTTTTTGGGGTCACTGAATCCGAATTTGGGGTTCAAATACACAAGTTAGCTCGTATTTTTCCGAATACTCAAAAATAGACGTAAAATCGACGAAAACAGCTATTTTTCTTGTATATTTTTACAAAAAACAAAGTATTTTCATGCCCGGTGGACTTAACCAGCATATCTTTATATTTTTTAGGTTGCTGAATCCAAATCCAGGGTCCAGAATATTCAAGTTAGCTCCTATTTTTCCAAAAAACGCAAAATAGACGCAAAATCGACGAAAACATCGATTTTCCTTGTATATTTTTACAAAAAAAAAAATATATCTTCATGCCCGGTGGACTTAACCAGCATATCTATATGTTTTTGGGATCTCTGAATCCGAACCCGGGGTCCAAATAACCCAGTTGGCTCATATTTTTGCGAAAAACGCAAAAGTGGAAGTAAAAATGACAAAAACAGCGATTTTGGCTGTATTTCGTGGGTAAAAATATAACTTTTTATGTCTAGTGAACCTAATTTCCATACCTCTATAATTTTTTGGGTCGCTCAATCCAATTTCGCTGTAAAAGTAACCCAATTAGATGGTCATTTGTCTTTAAAACTCTAAATTAGCCGGAAAAATACCAAAAATGGTGATTTTTCCTTTATTTTTCAGATGGAAAACAAAATTTACATCTAGTGGACTAAATCACTATATCTATATGATTGTTGTTTACTGTAGATTTCCTTTGTCTCTCACATTTCGGGGTGTTTAATTTGCGTTAGTTCCCTTGCATGGCATTAGTAGGATTTTTTCTAGATCAGTTGTATTTACTTTTAGCGTTACGCAGGAACAACGACGTGGACATAGTAAATTCTGTTCCCTTGGGGTGCTTTATTACCGTGAGCCCCTTTGCCTCTCACGCTTATAGGGTTCTTTTATTTTTCTTTATTTCGCTCGTATCGAACCCTTTTTTCCTCAAAAGGCCTACGTAGTGGGTTTCGCTTTCGTTTGGTACCTTGATTAACTTGATTTCGTTTTAAACTCCAACAGTAGTCAGCCATCATGTTGACATCCCAACGGCCCTGATATCGCCTCTCCATCTCTTTTATATCCTGGTGGAAACGTTCGCCTTGCTCT
Source organism: Andricus grossulariae (assembly GCA_011634705.1). NCBI lineage: Eukaryota > Metazoa > Arthropoda > Insecta > Hymenoptera > Cynipidae > Andricus > Andricus grossulariae. The sequence continues at coordinate 5,295,971 of JAABKJ010017545.1, forward strand.
TCACTAAAGTCTCCCAGGTTCTTTTCCAGTTACAACAAATTAATTCTTAAAAAAAAAAAATTTAACAAAGTAGTTCAACTTTTAACCAAGTAATTCAATTTCCAACCAAAAGAGATGAATTCTCAACGAAAAACGTAATAATTGATACTTCAACCAAGAAATATTTTAATTTAAATAAGGAACACTTGAATTCAACCAAAAAAGACGAATTTTCAACAAAACGGTACAATTTTTAATCAAACGAGATGAATTCTGAACCAAAAATATAATAGTAGACTTTTCAACCAAAAAGAATTAATTTTCAAATAAAAATATTTGGATTTTCCTATTGGGTTCTATTAATTTAGTTATTATTTGAGCGAAAAAACGTTAAAAAGGGCACATTTCTTGAAAATAGGGGAAAAAAGAGGAATTCTTTTAAAAATAAAGGGAATCGGGGAAAAATTGTGAAGTCTGCTGATCTTGAACAAGATTTTTTGATATTCTCCAGTGAATTGCAGTTGAAAAAAAAAAACTTACCAGAGTAGACCATTCCGTCCTCGCTACCAACAACAAAATTGTTGACATCCCCGTGCGGAAAAGCGAGGCACGTGACAGCTATCGATTTTGATTGTTTGGCTTGTAGTTCTAATTTCTCTTGAGGCTGAGAAAGCATATCCAAACTCCACGAGCACAATTTTCCATCAGTTGATATACTAATCAGATTATGAGCGTTCTGGGTTCCGACTACGCTTAAGCAGTAGACTGGATGCTGGAAATCAAATTAATTAAGTAGAATAAAGTTAAATAGTGATCACAGTGGTTCCGCAAAACAATTGTACGGAAAATAGGGGGAATTTTTCATCGAAAAAGGGAAAATTTTTATTCTAATAAAAACAACAGCGTAATGAATCAAAATAAATAAATGCAATACTTCAAAAAATAAACTAAATTTAATAAACTATCTCTCGCAATTTTTAATTAAAATATCAAATCAATATCAATGCAAATCTAAAAATCTAAAATAACTGAAAAGAAAAACAAGGACAAGTTTTATGAAATTTGATACTTCTTCAGAATTAATATATTATATTTTTGTACAGGTAATCAAACCGTTGCAATTTTTTCAAAAATACTTATTCAGGGTGTCCAGCGATTCTTAGGAACAAAATTCAAGGTCTTTTCCAGGTTTTCCAGGTCTCCTTTTTACATCAAATAATCAAATAACCGTTTTTTATACACGTAAAAGATCAAATATTTCATTTGTTTATTGGCCAACAATTTCTAAATAAAGCAGCATCATAAATAAACAAATTCTTAATTTTTTGCGAACGTAAGCCGTGTTTGTGAAATCTTTGGGAATATTTTTAAATCTTTGTAAACTCTTTGAAATCCTCGAAATCATTTTGAAATCTTTTAAAATGTTTATAAAATCTTTGAAATCCTTGATCTTTGAAATCCTTGAATTCTTTGAAATCTTTGAAATTTTTTGAAAATTTTGAAATCTTTCTTTGTGAAATTTTTTGTTTTCGCTTGAAATCTTCTCAAATTTATTGAAACCTTTTGAAATTGTTTAAAATCTTTGAAATGTTGAGAAATACATGTGTTCAAAAATTTTCTTTTTTTTTTATAGCGAAAATTAAAATTACCCAATATTTACAAATTAAAACACCAACTGTTTTGGAGAAAAATCGTCTATTTTTTTCAATTCAACTGTTTTTGATTAAAATTTTTATCGGTTGAAGTTTCTTCTCTTTGGTTGAAAATTTGTCTTTTATTTGTTTTTGTTTTATTTTTGGTTAAAAACTGATCTTTTTTATTTGAAAAATTACATGATTTATGGAAAATTCGTCCTTTTTGGTTGAATTCAACGGCTTTTAATTTAAAATATCTTTTGGTTGAAATATTAACTATTACATTTTATGTTGTTTGTTGAAGATTCATCTGTTCGGTTTAAAATAAACTATTTTGATGAAAGTCAGTTTTTTTTCGTTAAAAAATGATTAACTGAAAATTTAACTTGTTCATTTTTGGGTTAAAATTCGCCTATTTTAGTTTAAAAATGAACCACAATGAACCTTTTTGGTTCAAAAATCATTTTTCGGTTAAAAATTAACCTAATTTTTAAAAAATTTGTTTTTCTTTTCTTGAACATTGATCTTTTTAGTTGAAAATTCAACTATATGTGTTTGAAATTTGACTTTTTAAAAGAAAATTATTCTTCTTATTTCCAAGTGCATTTCTTTGGTTAAAAATTTAACTGCTTTGTTAAAAATATATTTTTTTTTTGTTAGAAATTAATTTTTTAATTGAACACTCGACTTTTTGGTAAAAAATTAATCTTATTCTTTAAAAAATTCATTATTTTTTGTTGAAAATTTACGTATCTCGTTCAAACCTCCTCCTTCTTGGTTCAAAAATATTTTTTTAACTGAAAAGTGAACTATTTCACTTTTGGCTATACATTTTTTTTGTAGGAAATTCATTTCTTTCGATTAAAATTTAACTATTTTATTGAACTTTTTTTTTTTTTATTAATTTTTGAACTTAAAAATTAAGTATTTCATTTAAAATTCGTCTTTTTTGTACAAATTCACATGTTTTTTATTTAATAATAAAATCTTTTTTGGTTGCAATATCAACTATTCAATTTTTCGTTTAAAATTCATCATTTTTATTCAAAGTTATACTACTTTGTTAAAAAGTAATTTTTTCTATTGAAAATTCATTACTTTAGTTGAAAATTCATCTCTATGGCTAAAAATTCAACTATTTTATTGACAAATTCGCTTTTTTTTTGGTTGAAAATTAATTGTTTTAACAGAAAATTTAACTATTCCATTTTAGGTTGTAAATGTTTTCCTTTTTAGTTGAAAATTTAATTCTTTTGTTGCCAATTGTATATATTGTTGGATATTTAATGTCCTACAAATTAAAAAAAAAATCCTTCCAAATTAAAAAGAAAATTCTCAAAATCTTCCACATTCACTTTTCATAATTTTGTAAATCTTTTTAAATATTCTCTTTAAATTAAATTTTCAAAATAATAAATCATTTTTAATTTTCCTAGGAATTTTGTTTTATTCTTCGGAAGTCTTTCAAAATTCTTGAAAAGCTTCCATATTTTTTGTTCGAAATCTGCCAAAATCTATATTTTGTTTCAAATTAGGCCGTGGGCTATTTGCACCGAAAATTTGGTACGAATAGCCGGATTTTGTCGAAAACAAAATAGACACTTCGTTTAAATTATTTGAAATCATTTTAAATTTTAAATTAATTTTGAATTTTTTAAAAACTTCTAAATATTTCTTCAGCTCACTCGAATTTTTTTTAAGAATAATAGGTGTTCAATTGTTATTTATACACCAAAATTCAACAATTTGACTTACAAATTAAATTGTTAAAAATAGAACAATTAAAATTGTAACGTTCAGAGTTTAGTTCTTTTTTTTTAGTTTTGAATATTTAATTTATAATTACTGATTTTAAATGAACAGTCAGATATCTCTAAATATTAAGTAATTGTTCTTTTACTTAATTAAAAAATTTCAAATTGAATGGATTAAAAATTGAATATTTTAGACTGAAAAATATCTGAAATTTAATAAAAGTCTTTCATTAGCAATATATTATTTTGACGCTATTTTCAAATTGCAAATAGTTTATAAACTTTCAATCAGGCGTTTACATTTGTTTAACTAATAAGAGTTTCCAATTGAAACAGTTTAATTTAAAAAATCATTGATTAATTTATATTCACAGTTAATCAACTAAAATTGTTCTTTATCCAAAATCTTCGATTTTAAACGCTTATAATTTTTAATTGTTTAAGTCTTTAAAACTTCTTCTAATGGAAACAAATAAAAATTCTTTCTCTCGTAAATTATAGATAAAAATGTACCAAATCAGACTCAAGGAACGTTACATTCTGTAAATCACATGATAAGCTCCTAATTTCTTATTGTAATAAAAGCTCTTTGGATGTATGAGAACTACTAAATAATGTCAACAAAAATAAGTACTCTTGAACAATAATAAATTATAATCCAATTAGCGTAAACCGAGATAATCTGAACAATCTAGGATCCATAAACCGTAAATTATTAGACCAAAATAATGAAAATAATGAAAACTTGAATTTCACTTTGATCAGAAGTGAATTCCCGGGTTTTTAATTAAATTCCTGGCCATTTCCCGGTTTCTCGGTCAAGTTTCAGCCCTGAAAATATATTTTAAGAATTACCGTGTGAGCGCTCGCAGATAAAGGTGTGCGTTGAATAGGTGTTCGCTTTTGTACTCGGTTGTCCCATAAAACAATTTGTCCCGAGTAGGTTCCTCCTAGGATCAAATTCGGATGAAATCTGGCGAAGGTGGACGACATCACAGGCGACTGACAGTGGAAAATGAACTCCGGGGTGGTTTTTTTGAACTTTGTGTTCCATATTAAACACACGCCATCGGGGTCGTTAGGACTTTCCTCATTATTATTATAGGACGCTAATAAAAGTTCAGGGAATTGCGGAGACCAGTCCAACGATGTCACACAACGATTACGCGACCAACGTTCGCAGTAAAAGGACCGATTCAACCATAGTCGCTGGTGACTCTTCTCGTCCCTAAAATTACAATAAATTAATCAATTAAATGCCTTACAATCATATCTTTATAATATCTACTTAATTGTAACAAGAGACTAATTAATTCAGGGTATCTACTCAAATCTTGGAAAAAAATTCCCTGGCAATTCCAGGTTTATTCCAGGTATTTCAAGTTTTTTTCGGATATCGTTTTTCATGATACGGAACCATTAAAATATTTCGCATTTTTCAAAACAGTTTGGAATAATATTAAAAAAATAAATAAATCATTTTATCTTCTTATATAGATACATTTTTAACCAAACAGTTAAATTTTCAACCAAATAGTTGAATATTCAACTAAAAAAGATCTATTAAAAAAAATTCAACCAAAGTGACGAATTTTAAACCAAAAAGATGAATTTTTGACAAAAGAGTTTAACTTTCAACCAAGTAGATTTATTTTCAACCAAACAGATGGATTTTGAACTGTAATGATGAATATTCAACTGGAATGCTTGAATTTTCAACTAAAAAGATAAATTTTCAAACAAGAAGATGACTCTTCAAACAAAAAGATGAATTTTCTACCAAAAATAACGATTTTCCAACAAAAGAGATAAATTTTTAACGAAATAGTTGAATTTTCAACTAAAAATGATCAATTTTCAACCAGATAGTTGAATTTTGAACTAAAAAAGATCACTTTTCAACTAAAAATGGAATAGTTCAATTTTCAGTTAAAAAAATTAATTTTTCACAAAAAAAAAACAACATATTTTCAACCAAAGTGACGAATTTTAATCCAAAAAGATTAATTTTTAACAAAAGAGTTTAACTTTCAACCAAGTAGATTTATTTTCAACCAAAAAGATCAGTTATCAAACAAGAAGATGACTCTTCAAACAAAAAAACATTAATTTTCTACAAAAAATGACGATTTTCCAATAAAATAGATGAATTTTCAACGAAATAGTTAAATTTTCAACTAAAAAAGATCATTTTTCAACCAAATAGTTCAATTTTGAACTGACAAAGATCAGTTTGCAAAAAAAATGGAATAGTTCAACTTTCAGTTAAAAAAATTAATTTTCCACTAAGCAAAACAACAAATTTTCAACCAAAATGACGCATATTAAACCAAAAAGATGAATTTTTGACAAAAGAGTTTAAATTTCAACCAATTAGATTTATTTTCAACCAAAAAGATGGATTTTGAACTAAAATGATGAATATTCAACTGGAATACTTGAATTTTCAACTAAAAAGATAAATTTTCAAACAAGAAGATGACTCTTCAAACAAAAAGATTAATTTTCTACCAAAAATAACGATTTTCCAACAAAAGAGATAAATTTTCAACCAAATAGTTGAATTTTCAACTAAAAATGATCAATTTTCAACCAGATAGTTCAATTTTGAACTAAAAAAGATCACTTTTCAACTAAAAATGGAATAGTTCAATTTTCAGTTAAAAAAATTAATTTTCCAGCAAAAACAAAAAATTTTCAACAAAAGTGACGAATTTTAAACCAAAAACATGAATTTTTAACAAAAGAGTTTAACTTTCAACCAAGTAGATTTATTTTCAAACAAAAATATGGATTTTCAACTGAAATGATGAATATTCAACTGGAATACTTGAACTTTCAACCAAAAAGATCAATTTTCAAACAAGAAGATGACTCATTAAACAAAAGGATTAATTTTCTACCAAAAATGACGATTTTCCAACAAAATAGATGAATTTTCAACGAAATTAAATTTTCAACTAAAAAAGATGAATTTGCAACTAAAAAAGATTAATTTTTAACCACATAGTTAAATTTTGAACTAAAAATGATCACATTTCAACTAAAAATGGAATAGTTCAATTTTCAGGTTAAAAAAATTAATTTTCCACATAAAAAACAACAAATTTTCAACCAAATTTACGAATTTTAAACGAAAAAGCGGAATTTTTAACAAAAGAATTTACCTTTCAACGGAGTAGTTTGATTTTCAACCAAAAAGATGAATTTTCAACTAAAATTATGAATATTTAACTAGAACACTTGAATTCTCAACCAAAAAGATACATTTTCCACCAAAAATGACGATTTTTCAACAAAATACATGAATTTTCAACGAAACTGTTGAAAAATGAAATAGTTTAATTTTCACTTAAAAAAATTAATTTTTAACCAAACTGATAAATTTTCACCTAAAATGATGGACTATTCAATTGAAATAGTTACATTTTCAGTTTGATGTAAAAAACTATTTTTAGAACATTTTTAATTATTTTGATTTTTAAAAATTCAAAAACCTAACTTTAAAAAAACTAGTTACATTTTTAAACAAAGTGATGAATTTTCAACTAAAATGATGAATTCTTAACTCGAATAATTGAATTTTCAACCAAAAAGATAAAATTTTAAACAAGAGTTGACTTTTCAAACAAAAAGATTAATTTTCTACCAAGAATGACGATTTTCCAACAAAATACATGAATTTTCAACTAAAAGAGATCAATTTTCAACTAAAAATATTAATTTTCAACCAAATACTTAAATTTTGAACTAAAAAAGATCACTTTTCAACTAAAAATGAAATAGTTCAATTTTCAGTTGAAAAAAATTAATTTTCCGCACAAAAAAAACAACAACAAATTTTCAACCAAAATGACGAATTTCAAACCAAAAAGATGAATTATTGACTAAAAAGACGATCTATATACCAAATAATTGAATTTTCAACTAAAAAAGATCAATTTTCAACCAGATAGTTAAAGTGTCAACTGAAAAATATCAGTTTTCAATCAATAATGGAATGGTTCAATTTTTATTTGAAAAAATTAATTGTCCACACACACAAAAAAAAAAAAAAAAATTCAACCAAAGAGACGAATTTTAAACCAAAAAGATTAATTAAAAAAAAATTAACTTTCAACCAAGTAGATTTATTTTTAACTAAAATAATTAATATTCAACTGGAATACTTGAAATTTCAACTAAAAAGATCAATTTTCAACCAAATAATTACATTTAAAATTAAAAAAGATCACTTGTCAACTTAAAATGGAATAGTTCAATTTTAAGTTCAAAAAAATTAATTTTCCACAAAAACAAACAACAAATTTTCAACCAAAGTGACGAATTTTAAACGAAAAGCTGAATTTTTAACAAAAAGAGTTCATCTTTCAACGAAGCAGTTTTATTTTCAACCAAAAAGATACATTTTCTACCAAAAATGACGATTTTTCAGCAAAATACATGAATTTTCAACGAAACTGTTTAAAAATGGAATAGTTAAATTTTCAGTTAAAAATAATAATTTTTAACCAAACTGACAAATTTTCACCTAAAATGATGGACTATTTAACTGAAATAGTAACATTTTCAGTTTTATATAAAACACTATTTTTAGAACATTCTTAATTTTTTTAATTTTTAAAAATTCAAAAAACTAACTTTCAAAAAATTAGTTACATTTTTGAACAAATCGATGAATTTTCAACTTAAATGATTAATCCTTAACTCGAATAATTGAATTTTGAACCAAAAAGATGGATTTTCAACCAAGAAGATAAATTTCTACCACAAATTCAAAAAAAAATCAACAAAATAGTTAAAGTTTCAACTGGACTCGTTAAATTTTTATTAAAAAAAAAAACAACGAATTTTCAACAGAATACCTCATTTTTCCACCAAATAGATGAATTATTAATTAAAATGATGTATCTTTAACCAAAAAAATTAAATTTTAACAAAAAAGTGTAACTTTCATCCAAGTAATTAAATTTTCATTCCAAAAAAGATGAATTTTGAACGAAAAATGTTGTAGGTGATATTTCAACCAAAAAAGATTTTAATTTTTAAAATTTTAACACTTTTTAAATTGGACGTTGAATTTTTTTTTTAAGTAGTTTCAAATTGATAGTTGTTCAATTGTTATTTATACATCAAAATCTGTTTTCGTTTTGAAATATTTTGAAATATTCTCTTAAAATTAGTTTTTCAAAATAAAAATAATTATAAATTTTCTCATGAATATCAAAAAAACTTTATCTTAATCTTAATATCTTTCAAAATCCTTAAAAAGCTTCGCAATTTTATTTCAGAATTTTCAAATATCTGCAATTTGTTTAAACTCTTTAAAAATCTTTTCAAATTTTAAATTATTTTCGGTTGAAAACTTATAAATATCTTTTTAATTGATTAGAATTTTTTCAAGCATTTGTTTACAAATCATGCGAAATAAAAAAAAGTTGCCTTAAAATCTTCAAGATTCTTTTTTGAAAATTTTGGAAATCTTTTAAAATCTTTCTAAACATTCTATTAAAATTATTTTTTCCAAATAAAGAATCATTTTCAGCTTCCTTCTATTTTTTTCTTTTGAAACCTTTCACAAAAATATTTTATTTTATTTTTTAAACCTGACTTAAGGGACGGACCCTATTAATTTTTTTAATTCTGCAAAAAATCAGGGGTCTATTTTACACCAAAAGGGGTGCCATTCGTAGGGGTGCTATTTGAGAAAAAATCCTTTTTTAACCAATCTAATGACCATATTTATCTCGATTTAATAGATCACTATAAAAAGTGCTCTATTTTTCAACGATAAATTAAAACTTTAATTTTAACATTTTCGAATTAGATTACAATTTTAAAGCATACAAAATTGAAATAAATCGAAGTTTGCGAGCTTTTAAATTGCACGATAAAAAGATTGTAAGCAAATTTCCCTGATTTTTTTTTAGATTTTAAAGACTCTATCTTCAGGGTGGCCACTATTTTTTAAATTTTTGTCTCCCGGTTTTCTCCCGGTTCTCCCGGTAAATATTCGTGATTTCTCCCGGTTTAGAAAAAATATATACTCGATAAGCATCAGACCTCCTTCTTCGAGTGGATTAGGCCAACTAGCCGACCAGTTTGTGTCGGGTAAGAAACTTTTTTACACACTCATGCAAATGAAAAGGTAATAGTTTTATTTGAAATTTGACTTCGTTTGCTTTTTTATAATCTTAAAATCATTTTCAACATATTGCTCTAGTTTTTTCATCAACAATGCTGTTTTGAGAATAAATAAGGCCATTTTTTTGGAAAACTATAACAGGTATGAAAAAAATCTTAAGAAGCAAAATTGTTCATCTTAAAAGATGAAAATATTGTTGCGAGATTATTTATTTTAAAGAACACATATTGTCAGTATTAATCGTCAAAAATGGTATTAAAATAATAAAAAAATCAATTTTCCGATAAAACTATGCAAGACGTGAAAAAAAAATCGAAAAGATTTTTGACCAAAAAAGGATCTACAAATTTGTTTTCAATCATTTTTCTTTAAAAATAGAAACAAATGAATAAAAAAAAGTTATTTACCAAAAAGAGATCTACAAATATGTTCAAAATAATTTTTTCGCCGGGTGTGTGTACTAGTTTATATTAAGAACGAGACGTATTATGCACTTTTTGACATATTGCGGTGCGTAAAACGGAGATTTTACGCACTAATTCCTAAAAACCTACACAATAATCAAGTTTCAAGATAAAATCCTGGAACAATAGATCGTGTAGCATCACTGATTAACCAAATATTGATATAAATTTCAATAGCTATAAAATCCGTTTATATCCTTCCTTTTTAATCTTGGATCACGCATCGAAAACAATTAGGTTTGAATGTATTTTGAAGCTGATCAAAGCTGTCAAACATAACCTGACATAAATCTGAAACACAATTTTCGTTTAACGCATTGAAAGGTGCTTCAAAAATATAAAACTCGCAAAATCTAGTAGAACCTTGCTACATATCCATTTATTTCATGTGCACGATTTACTTTTGTGCGCTGCAAAACTGTAGCGTTACAATACATAAGCTTCAATAAACGAACCTGCAATTTCCGTAGCATGCTTTTCGCAGTGTAAGTATTAAAAATACATTTCTACTTATTTTTATAGAATTATATTCTGGAGGCGATTCACCTAGAGGTCCTCGGCAGCCGAAATCGCCTATTCGAAGGCGTAATCAATCTTCTTCGAGTAGGTTAAGCCAACCAGCGTACCAATCTGTATCGGGTAAGTAACTTGTTCCATGTGACTTATTACAAATAGGCTACACAAACAAAACATTAACGCGTTGCACTTACGTTACTTGAAGAAGTAACATGAAGCTTCCTAAAAGCCACTATAAATTCAACCCCTCAACTGGCTTGATTTTTAAATTCACAGGAAAATCGGCAAACATAAAAGGAAATAGACCAATTCTACGTTTTGAGATTTAAACAATAATAAATTTGAATATAATGAAAACCAGAAACTTTATAATTGTATCGACTTCAGATTTTCACAACTAACTATAATAATTTCGCAAAACTTTGTATTGAGACAATGTGACCTTTTATTAATACACGTCAATTTCAAATCTTGTAAATTTCTCTTCAACACAAGGTTGTGTCCTGGCATGAAAATCCTTTATAATTGATTTTGAAGTTTCTAATTTGGCATGTTACATTGAAACTTGAGAGTTTGGAAAAAGTGTGATTTAAAATTACATTTTTGTATGCGAAAATCTAAAATAGTATAATTTGTCAGGACTTAAATTTTTAATTCATGCATTATATTCAAACTTCCTCTTTTTGATATAAAACCAATCCTCTTGGTTTGAAACTTTATTTATTTTTGTCAAAAGTACATTTCTTTACTTGCAAATGTAACTATACCTATTGTGATTAAAAATGTATATCTTTTACTTGAAAATTTATTTATTTAGTTAAAAATTTAACTATTTTCTTCAAAATAATTTACTCTTCCAATGAAAAATATTTTTCTAGAACTGAAATGATAGCTACTTCATTTTTTGATGAAAATCTACCTTTTCAGTTGAAAATTAAACTTTTTTTTTGAATCTATATATTTTGATGATAATTCGTCTTCTGAGTAGCAAATTAATCTTTTTGTATGAAAATTCATATTTTGGTAGAGAGTAGAACTTTTTTTATATTCGTTGTTCTTCGATGAATATTCAACTACTTCATTTTTGGTTTAAACTCCATCTTGATTCGTTGAAAATTCAACTAATCATTGTGGGAATAAAAAACTTTATGAAGCGACAACATTAAAACTTTCCTTAGGAAGACAACAATGCTGTATTTTGTGACATTCAGAACTACGCAAGAAAAACAAACCAATAATTAAAATATTGAATTTTCTCTTCTTACACTGAATGACTGACATTTATGATTTGTTTATGAATGAACCAGAAATTTGTGTTATTCAATTGTAAACAAAAATAAATTTTCCATTCATACAACTTGAATTTTCGTGCAACCTTGAGTGGAGCAATTGGTGCTACCTATCGCAGCGGCTGGTAAGCTCCCCTATCAAGAAACGGTTCCTTTACGGTTGTTCTATAATCCAACCTGGATTTATTTCCGATATGTACGGCGCTGTCTATATATATATCTGCTGAAGGCATTTGAGAATGAAAGAAAGAAAATGTTCATTTTTGGAAAAAGAGAGAAATGTGAGTATAGTAGACGCCATCATCCAAACGGCAAGAACCGTGTGCAAATGGATGAGACACAAAAAAAGTAGTCAAGTAAAGACAGGCCCTAAAAGAAGTCTTATATTTAAGTCTCCAAGTAATGAGATCAGCACGCCCGGAAACTCTGAAAATCATGCGAAGTACCTTCAAAGCTCTTAAGGCGTTTCCAAACATGTACTTTATATGTGGGACCCAAGTTAAGCGAATGTCTATCAAAGTTGACTGACAAATATCAAGTGACCCCCGACTTCTAGAAAATTGTCTTTCAAAACAATGGGTATTTTCTAGAAAATACACGGTTGAAATTTAAGAATGGAAATAGGGAGACCTAGCACTCTGATATACAATATGACTTTATTGAGAAGCGCCAATGCAGCCAAAATTTTCTTATATCTGACAATCAATAGGAAAACATCATAATACTGGCTGGGTATTGGGGTAACTAGTGATCTCGTTCACGAAAGTTCAAGTTGAACATGTTAAATCACAAAAATCCTTTCTGAGTGACCACAAATCCACGCTCCGGTGGGGCACCTCGCTCAGGAAAGAATAGTTTCCTCTTAGTAAAACCACGACTTGACGATGGTGAACATGAATTTTGCGAAGTACATTACGAAACGAAAACTAGCGCTCTGAATGACGTGTGCAAAGCAAAGACATCGGGATGCTCTTTCCTATCGACCTCAAGTCGAGCGTTTAGATTTTGAAGAAGATTTAGAATTTTGAAACAAATTGAGGTTGTTTTAACATTTTTTGCAAGAAATTGATTGTTTCACACAAGAGAACATTATAGGTTCAAAAGAAGGTTAAGAATATAAAAGTATATTTTGTGATGTTAGTATTTTTCGTCTGAAACTAATACTGTTTATGAAAAGTAATTATATTTCCAAGAATATTAACCATATGTTTGGTCAGGTTCAAAAGTGATCATTTCTGTGCATATTTTTCTCTGAACTGGATTACAGTACTCAGTGCTTGCTCCTCTCCACTGCATATGGTTTGGGAACTGTTAAGTTACTGAAATTGTATTAAAGCTAGTTATATCTTGAATAAAAAGTAATGGTTTTATTTCTTCTCCTTCCATCTGTTGAGAGAAGGTATATGGAATTTGACTGGCCTTGACTTTCAAACAGGTATCTTTTAACTTACTTCTCCAATTATTAATATTCCGTGCCAAATTGGCAAAACCTCTCACAAATTGCATTTATGGCAAGTGCTGCCAGAGCAGTAGGAGACCAATCTCGCTCAATCTGATCGGCTCCACCTCAATCTCGAAGGATGATCTAGATCGTGTGTTCACCAATTTAAGAAACACAATGCAGACTGATTTAAATACAGTCAAGGAACGTGTTAATGCCTCTACAGAAAAAATCAACTTCTTTGATGAGAAATTGGCTGCTACCTCCACTCGTGTCAATAATGCGGCAAAGCACATATTGAGAATAAAAAAAAAAGTTACAACGCTGGAAAATCAGATTAAAAATGAAACTTATATGGCAGCCTGCCAGGGCATGCGAAAACGTGGAGATCGTCTCTCTACAACCAAAAACTTAATTATTTTTGAGGCAGAGAAAGTCCCCAATGAAAACATTCCAAAAGTTCTTGGCTACACGAGGAGATAGAACAAAACTGCATCTTTTTCACAAAGTGAGAGTTTCTCTGCACAAGACACTTATGCAACCATCAGAGTGAAAATGAGTGACCAATCGAAGCTGCAGTCTCTTCACAATATGTCAGTCTCGCCAGGGACGCCTATATATGATATATCATCTATATATTATCTTTATATTATCAGAATTTGAGGGGTATAAATAGCAAACTTTGTACGCTGGTTCACTCTCAGAACATTTTTGAATATGATATTATTTCTTCTACTGACGCGTGGTTGAAACCACACACTCTATCAAGTGAATTCATTGAACTAAGCAACTTTGACGTTTATCGAAAAGATCGACCTGACAAAATGGGGGGGTGGGGTGTTGATAGAAATTCATTGTAAATATCCTAGTACAGAAATTAGTGTACACCAATATATGCTATTGTTAACTGATATTGAATTGGTTTTTGTTAAAAAATCATATAGTTTAAACTTATAGTTTATAACACAACAGTTTACATTCAGGTCATATATGTCCCCCCGCACGTAACGAAGTTTATATTCTGCACTATCTCTGGGGACGAAGGATAAAAATCACTGACGACTTTAATTGCCCTATTTTGATAAACCACTTCACGTTACATGAAAGCGATAATAGAGCAGCGATACTTAAACAGCTTGTGGGTTTCTATTATTCAACCCAATATAATAATGTTTTGAACTGTAACTTCAGATACTTGGACTTGGTAATCTGAAATATTTTTGTAAGTTCAAGTAAATGTATATTTCCCATAAATAAAGAAGATAAACATAATCCCTTACTTCTGATTTATATTGCAGCAGTTGATTTGAAAACTTCGTAACGCAATTATATTCAAACTATCACTATGAAAAAATCTAACTTCAGTAGATGCGATTATCCTGATTATCCGATTATAATGAATTAAACATGGATAATAGTAATGCTCATTGGTCACTTTTGAACGCGTATGCGTTATAAGTCGCCGAATATTCTAAAACAGTATCAGGTACTGCCAATTAATCTTAGTGCGCTATTTACGTGGACTCATAAATAATGTGTGAAGAGAGCTGAAAGAGATGTATCGTCAAACCCATCGTATTTTTTGACATGTGTCCATATCCTTTCTGATATAAATATAATACCGGGCACAATGAATTAGGAAGCAATTGATACTGCATTTGCAGTATTTTTTAATAATGTTTACAAAAACCGGTTGGTAATTTCTTGATATTCTCACCCAGGTCTTCCTCTAAGTCTTAACAGGTAAAACTAATAGAAGATGCATTGCAGGTAACTGATACGGACGTACTTGAAGCACTAAAGTCTCTCTCTATGGAAAAAATGCTGGCACTGATCATATGCCCATTCTTTATTGTGAATGACTGTGCTTCTTTCTTTGTAACCCTATTAACTGCGATATTTAATCTTGTACTCTTGAAGAGCGAATTTCCTACGATTTGGAAGTCTACTAGAATTCATTTTGCGTTTAAAAAAGGCAACACATCCGATATAGTTAATTATAGGCCAATTTCTATACTCAAAGGATTCTCGAAGGTGTTTGAGATCTGTATTTATGACATAATATGGAGCTTTTTCAAACCAATTATTTCGTATGCGCAACATGGATTTGTTCCTAAGAGATCAACTGTAACTAACTCTGTGACTTTTTTCAACTTATAACCTCTACGTTGCACCAATGTTAGTAAGGCCATTGAATTCATAGATCATTGTATTTTAATGATGAAATTACAAAAGATGGGGCTTCCAGATCAAATATTAGAACTTATACAATCATATATGATAAACAGAAGAAATGTTTACAGTATGATGGTAATGCAGCGGAACCGTTTTTGCTACGTCGTTCTCAAATTCTTTGAATATTCTAAATTCATTGAACTCTCTTAATTCTAGAAAATCCCTCATTTCCATGTATTCTCTATAATTTATGATTTCTCTAAATTTCACAAGTTCTGTGAAATTCATGAGAATCTGTAAATTTTCGAATTTCTTTAATATTCTGAATTCTAGCAATTTTGGGAATTCCTGAAAAGTTTTGTATTCCTTATATACTGTGATAATCTTTAATATTTTGCATTCGCTAAATATTCTAAATTTCCGAAATTGTTTGCATTCTTTTAATAATCGGAATTTCTGAAATTTCTTGAATTTTCCGAATAACCAGAATTCCCTGATTTCTTTGAAATCCTAAATTTTCTTCAATTTCATGAATTCACTGAATTCCCTTTGTGCTCTGAAATTCTTGCTACTAGATGAATTTCTTGAATTCTCTAGATGCTTCGAATTAGTTGACATTTTCTGAATTTCCTAAGTCGCTTGAATATTCTAAATTCTTCAAATATCTGAAATTTCATGATTACTCTCAAATCCCTGACATTTTCTGAATCCTGCGGGATATTGTGTGTAAGAGAAAATGTGTCCTTTCTTCGAGTTTTTTCGCATTGTCTGTCCTTTTGGCAAAAAATTCGTGAATTTTCGTTTTTACACCAAACGTTTTCTCTTCTGTCGAAGGTGAGGGCGCAGAGCAGAATATCATCATATATAACTCATTACATTAGGACAAATCTATCAAAAATAAAGAGAAAAAAATGCTAGTGTTTTTCAGTAAATTGTATTAATATTTGAGAAAAATCGTCGCTTTTTGAAAAATGTTTATTCTGACAAGACAACTTTGCATCAAAAGTAGTTTTGGAAAAGGGAGAGAATATAAAAGAGATACGTGTAATCTTGTTCTTCTTGATGCCAATAAACCTTCTTATTATATGTATGTACGTTTTCCATATATAAGTATTTATTAATTACGGCCCCGAAAGTGCTAGAGATATACTTGTTTCATGTTCACGATTTAATTTTGTTCGCTCCAGAACTTGGTGTGAGTATTCAAAATTGAAGTTCTTACATATTCACTTTTTTTTACAGAATTCAGTTTGGGAAGCGATCCACCTAAAAGTCCTCGGGAGCCGGAATCGCCTATTCGTAGGCGTAACCGACCTTCTTCTTCGAGTGGATTAAGCCAACCAGCCGACCAATCTAGGTCTGGTAAGTAACTTTTCTCAAGTAACTTGTTACAGATACGCTACACACATGAAAAATTAACGCGATGCATACGCGTTTATCGTAGAAGTAGCTTGAAGTTCTCGGAAAGTTACGATAAATTTTATCTTCTGAGCATCTGAATTTTTAAATTTACAAGAAAATCGGCCACCCTAAAAGAAAATAGACCTAAGCTATGTTTTGAGATGAAAACAGTAGAACGCTGAAATATAATATATACATATATATATAAATATATAAAAAAATATATAAAAACTACAATAAAATAATAAAATTAATAATGAATATATATATATAACTGTATTGACATCAGATTTTCACAATAAACTATAATAATCTCGCAACACTTTGTGTTAAGACAATGTGACATTTTATTAATATACGTCAATTTTAAATCTTATAAATTTCTTTTCAACACAAAGTTGTCTCCTGGCATGAAAATCCTTTATTATTGATTTCTAAGTTCTTAATTTGGCATATTACATTGAAATAACAGAGTTTAAAAAAAAGTGTAATTCGAAATTACATTTTTTTATGCGAAAATCTAAAGTAGTATAATTTGTCAGGACTTAAATTTTTAATTTTTCTTGTTTGAAAATTCATATTTTTGGTAGAGAGTGAAACTTTTTTCATATTCGTTGTTCTAGTTGAATATTCAACTATTTCATTTTTGGTCTGAACTGCATCTTGATTCGCTGTATTTTATGAAATTCAGAACAACGCAAGAAAAACAAACCAATAATTAAAATATTCAATTTTCTCTTCTTACACTCAATGACTGACATCTACAATTTGTTCATGAATAAACTATAAATTTTTATTATTAAATTGTAAGAAAAACTAAATTTTCCATTCATACAACTTGAATAATGGTACAACCTTGAATGGAGCAATCAGTGTTACCTAGCGCAGCGGCTGGTAAACTCCCCTATCAAGAAACGGTTCCTTTAAGGGTGTTCTATAATTTAACCTGGATTTATTTCTGATATGTACGGCTTTTTATATATATATATCTGCTCCAGGAATTTGAGAATGAAAGAAAGAAAACTTACCAAATATCTTTGGTTTTGCGTGATCCTTGGATCGATAAAATTTGCGAAGAACTACCCTTGTGCTGAGGATATAAATATTTCAAGTCAGAATATTCACTTTCAGAAAGAGAAAGTATGGCAGACGCCATCATTCAAACGGCAAGAACCGTGTGCAAATTGATTTTTTCACGCCCAACTCAGGAAGGCGAAGGTAGGAGTAGAGAGGTCGAAGTAGAGAATGAGAAATATCCCACCAGAACTAAATCCACATTAGAGAAGTTAAAGCATAAACTGCTTATTTCTCCGCAACTCGGTTCTACTGCGCTGTCCGTAATTATCTTTATTGAGTCCGAATAGAAAGCAGATATAAATGTATTAGACCTCTCTTGTGGATAATTAAATGCCTTAATTAGACCTCCTGAAACCCAGTCTATTTCGAACCGATGAAGGCGCTTTTTCCAGCCATCGAGGTATTCTGCCCTGAGGGATCTTTTACAAAACTCTAGCACTTCCAGAATCAATTTGATAGAAGAGACCAGAGCTGACTGCTCATCCCTGCGTCTGGACTTCCTTCTTTTTCTGCCCCTCCTTAGCGTCCCCTCTTCATAGTTATATTTCTAAGCAATCAGCTGAAGCTTCGGCATAAAAGGATTATTTCTGCAACTATAGTTTCAGGGCAAAGCGATCCAAGAAGCACCACCATCTTTTGGCTAGAGGGGGCTCATTTGCTTCGAATGAGAAAACGAAAACGGGTTTATAGTTCGCACACCAAAAAATAACCTTAAGCGGCTAGTACTGGACACGATCAGTAGTGCTTAAGGACGAGTCTTCAGCACACAAAAAAAGCATTTAACTGAAGACCGGCCTCAACAAAAGTCTTATATACAAATCTCAAAATAACAAGATCGGCACGCCCGGAAACTCTGGAAATCACGCGCAGTTCCTTCAAAGCTCTTAAGGCGTTTCCAAACATGTACTTTATATGCGGGACCCAAGTCAAGCGGATGTCTATCAAAGTTGACTGATAAACAACATTTCAATTCGGTAATGTACTGTATGAAATGAGAATATAATCCTGGCCCATGTCTGATCAGAGATGGTGCATTATCAATTGCACTAATGTCATTCAATTATACAATCATGTATCAGTATTTTCGTAGTTTATCGTTCACACGAACATGCGTCAATACAATATGTCAACGATATGTTTGGAAGTACCCAAGATTTCTGTGATATTCTCAAATCTTTTTCAATTTTGTTTGAAATCAATTTTCTTTCAAGTCGTTACGAACTTCCAGAAATACTGAGGAATTTTTTTATTATCTTCAATCCTTTGAACATTCTTAGAAGCTTCTAATAATATTTGAATGAATATGAAGTTTTGAAAACATTTAAAACAGTTAACAACTTGAGAAGATATTATCGGATTTCAAAGAAAGTGTAGAATTTCAAATACTGCCAAAAAAAATTAAAGGCTTTTTGAGAGTTTGCAAAGGTTTGAGGAAAATCACATAATTGTCTGAAGATTCCTGGAAAGTTTTGAAAAAAATTTTATGTAAAAAAATCAAAGACAATACAAAAGGATTTCAAAAGATTTCTAAACCTCTCTAAAAAAATTACAAACTTTCAAGAGAGTTTTTAGACATTTGAAGAATATACAAAATTCTGAAAAAAATCGAGTCATTCTGGAATACATTAAGGAATCTAAGTAGTTTCAAAGAGGATTAAAATGTTTCAAAGCTTCAAATTGACTCAAATGTTTCCTAAAATATGATAAAATCCTCTCAATGAAAAAGACTCGTATTTCAATATTGTATATACTTTTTCGGCACAACACCACTTCCGAATGGGAAGCGTCTTTCCTCTAACCTCATTTTCATGCGCGCTATTGATGGTGCTCGTTAGTTGAAATTATTTATTGTTTGGTTCGAGGGTTTCAAAACTGTAATAGGAAAAGCGAAGCTTTGCCTTTAATTAACTGTTTTAATGAGGAAACTAATGAATTCATATGTACTTTAATGAGCAAAATATAATCCTGTTACCTAGAAAGATAAACGATTCTGTGTTTAATCTGGAATTTATCATTTTGTATTATTTTCCAATTGTCCTGTTCTTACTAATAAGAAGTGGTATATTAATTATGTTTATTTACCTATATCATAAGCAAAAATTATAACATGACATAGAATAGAAACTAACATTTTCTTGAAATAAGATAGCGACTAGTATACATGTTTGAGGCTTTTGAAGAATATTCATTAGTTAGACACTTAAGAGATATTTTCATCAGGACGTTTTTATTATTTTAAGAAAATGAGGAATGTGATAAGCATTCTCTGTTTCACTTTAGTAATTTTTACTAATGTTGTTGGTAATTATAATTATATTTATATTAAAAAGTGCATTTTTAATTGTTTTATATTCATTTTCTACCTATGACAACTCTCGGCCCTCTGCGTAGGATCAAGAAAAATTGAATGTTTCCCTAAATCAAACATTTCTATACGATTCACTCCGTAAGATCGACAGAACGCTTGTGGTTCTTAGATGTCTACGGACAGTTAATGCAAGTTGGATGGGGCGCTGGTGCTTCTCAAGTGCCTAGAGGTTTATTCGTGTGCTAAACCTCAAGTATAGCTCATGGCTCCTGCCCTATTGCTGCTACGAGTATCTCACGGGCAAACAATTTGGTGTAAAAATAATATTTAGCTAAAACAAAACTGCTGCTATGGACCTCCTGGACCACACCTTCCTTGTCTAGTCTCTGTGTATTTCGCGTTGGAGCCGTCTGCTTTGTTGATCGATTCGTGTTGCCGGGTATACACCCAGTCTCCAGGCGCGAAACAGAGTGCTGCTGGACTGCTAGCGTATCTGGCCCAATACGCAGGTTGTTGCTGTTAAATTTCTTCCTGGCGTTAGCGTTGACCTTTTTCTGTCAGCGCTAACGTCAGTCTCAACGCTGGCTTGTTTCTGCCCATACGTGGCCCGTGAACTAATTTCCATTTTTGCTTAGGGCGTGTTTCAGATATCCGTAACTTGCGAAGGTCCCCTTTTCAAGGATTTTCGTGAGGTGCGCTGCGTCTGAGGCGCAAAAGGGGAAGGCTCAAGCCCAACGCATTAATATGTTGGTCACGACAAAAATGAATTGTTTTTCTTCGCGGGTTCGGGAATAGGAATCTATCAAGTGGACCGCCACTGTCTTCCAGGCACGGCGAATTATACGAGGACTCTGAGTTGAGTGTAACCGGCCACGTACGCTATGGGTTTGCCGCAAATCCATATGTGACAGCTCTAAATGTATTGGCGAATTTCGCGGTTTATGCCGTGCAAAAAAAAAGTACGAGTAGCATGTATGGTTATGTTGGCGCATAGATGTCCTAAAAGGGTGCCAATCTCCAGCAAAAGAAGATCGTTGTTAGTAACAGTTGGATATTCTTGCTGGCAAAGATAAATGCCGCAAATAAGGGTGGGTCTATTATAGCGCTTAACACAGGAATTGGTGCGTTTGGGTTTGCGTTTGCCTAGGAACGAGTAGGCAGTACCAACTGTTTTTCATTTGGTTCACCTGGAGAGAGTTCCTGAGGATTAGGATGATGTTAGAGGGCGTCTGGCAATTGAATTCTTTCTCTGCTCTAGATTTCTTCAGGCTCATCCGCTTCGCTTTGTCTAACGCAACCACTACAATGGAAGGTGTCATTTTGATCGCGAACAAGATAAAGGAATGAGTGGCACTGCGGATGTGGATGCTAAGTGGAATGTCCGCCCGCAGTCGTAGAGCCAATAGGAATTTCCGTTGTGGAAAAACGCCAACAGACTTCTTTTCTTTGTGATTTCCTTGATAAAAATAGACATTAAGATTATTTAACCGAGTAGTTTTTGCATAGCATCGAGTGAGAAGGCTACTGAATTACGTCTAGGTTCGAGAAAGGTTATTTAGGGTTCATACCATTTAGCGGTGATTCTGGTAAGGGTCTTTGTTACCGTTCGTGTCTGCATTGCCGAATTTATAGCAGATTCATTAAAGAAAGTCTCACGTTTCGTGAGGAATACTTCAGGGTCTCCGGGTGTGAAAAGGAGCTGGGCAGCTGGAAATGGATTCCAAATAAGGAAATCCCGCCTGTTTCCGATATAGTGTAATGTGTTTATATTTCAGTACATCGTAGATAAATCGTATGCAGGCATTAGGTTCTCGCTTGAGTTTAAAATTCAGTTCGTCTGTGATATCATCGTACATCATACACCTATAATGAAAAAACGGAAGGATAAGACTCTCAACAAGTGGGATCCGAGTTTAAGTAGACAAGGATTCTTTGTTCCTTTTGAGCTTTTGGAGTACTCCTAAGATATTCCTCGAGATTTCAAGAATTTGCTCTTTTCAGGAAAAGGTACGGCTTAGGATGTGCCCTGAATCCCTCACTGAATCAACGAAGGCAATGTCAAGGCCATCAAGCTTAAGCCGAAGAATGCTAGCAGTAGAGGGGGAAGAGAACTTTTTAATGATAATTGCTTTAGTTTTTCAAGGGTTTAGCGTTAACCTATTGTATAGTGCCTATTAATTCACTGTATGAATATCCTTTTGAACTCTCGCAATCAAACTATCAACGGAAGAGATAGGACCAGAAACATATAGTTTGAAATCTTCTGCGTATTTATGGTACTTACAATGCGCAAGATCACCACCAAGGTCAGAGGTACATAGACCAAAAAGGAGGGGGCAAGAGTGAAGCCCTGGGGGAATCCACTCTGGAACCCCGCCCAATCAGACCGTTTACCCTTATCATTAGGCACTTTTAGAAAACCGTTTTTTAAGTAAGATGAAAACCACGCAATTGCAGCACAGGATAGATCAAAGTTACAAACTTTATTTAGAAGAAGCTTATGATCAACAGTATCGAAAGCTTTGAAAAAATTAAGTAAAACAATTATTGTTATTTCCTTCTCTTCGATAGCGATTGTAAAGTCTGAAGTACCTTCCAGGGAGGATGTTAATGTTCTATGCTCAGTTCGGAAGCATGATTATAGCAGATCGAGTAGCACAAAGTATCGAAATAGGCCTGAAGTCATTAGGATGAAGGGATTGAAAACCTTAGGAATAGGGCGAATCGGCGCTTTTTTTCATAGATTAGAGAAAAATATCACCTGAAGAAAAGAGTTATAGATGCGAAGGATGATGGGGAAAATCACAGAAAGCGATCGTCGAATCATCTTCATAGATATAACATCGATTTCTGAAGCGTTAGTTTTCATTTCGAAGAGTTTCTCGATGAGAACTTTCCGTATACTGTTTAAAAAAAAGAAAGTAGTATCTCGAAAAGTCGAGCTTGCCTGAACTGCCGTCAAAAGTATGCCAGAGTTTGAGGAGTTAGAGGATGGTACATTTGTGAATGCTATTATTAAATGATTAGATGAGGAAGTATGAGCTAAGGCTTCATTCCTAGGTGAAATTAGATATCGGCGTCTAAGTAAGTGTCTGATATTTTTATGTTTATTCTTGTTATTTATAGCATTGTAGTTATATTGATTATACAAATGCCTGATTTTATTTCGAACTAAGTTGCTCAGCTGACGAAACTGTGCCGGAAACCTTCATAAGGTTTCTTATGAGGAGCTGCATTTTTATTATTATGTCGAACATGCAAAGGCATTCTCAGCATTTTTCTCCAATCATAGGCCATTGAGTGATCCTGAAACGTACACTCATCTACATATTCAAGATTTCTCATTTCGGTTTGATTACGGTTTGTGAATCGGCCACAGATATATTTGTATTCAATACTGAAAAGATCGTGATTAGATAGAAATATAACGGGATGCTGGCTATAAGAATTCAGCTCATCAAGATCATTTACTATAAGTAAATCTATTCGCGTATAGACAAACGCCACCCCCTCTTTGGTCCTTTCTGTCTGTACGAAAGAGAACGTAATTATCAAGTGCGACTACATTTCATGGATGATTCGAGGACATTTAAATCAATATCTGAGAGGCCAGGTAGATTTAGAATTTAACTTATCAAGGATAAGAATCCTGATTATTATTCTAATTTCTGAACGTGTGACCAGAAAGATTTGTTTTCATTCTTCTCCTTGATAAGTGAAATTGTTAATCTCATCAAAAACGTTCGGAGAAAGTAAAAAGTTATTTTAAAGCTCTTCGATATTTTTTTTCCATCAGGCCAGCTAGATTTGGTGAGCCGAAACTTGTCATCTAAGCAGATGTTCGCCAGATTTGAAGAGAATGCTTCTATAGGAGATAAGCCATAATTATGGGATTAACCAAAATTTTCCTGAAGTACTTAAGAAAGTAGTATTCGACCTATTGATCCTCGCTTGACAATGTTCCATGAAATGTTCAAATGGTGCTGAGAGGGAAATAATTCAAGATTCGTTCGGAGTTTCTTATCAGTAAGCCGCCGCCTATAACAATTTATTACAAATGTTTCATGTGAGCAGTCAATTACTAATAAGAAATTGATGAAAGAAGTATTATTTTCTAGCAAATCAGTGTAAACGCTAATAAATTTCAAAAAAAATTATGAGATACATAAAATATTAATTTCTCATCGGCTATGACCTACAAAAATAATCAATTCTCAACAAAATTCATAATTTTTCAACGAAGCCATTTCAGCGTTTGACCATTCATATATGACACTGAAATTATTCAATTTCACCAACTATAATTTGAATTTGTATAGTTTATTGTTGACACGAATATGCGAAAAATTATGCAGAAATGTGAATATCCCTGAATAAGAGACCATGTGAAACATTATCTGTAAAAGGATTAAATATGTTGACCCAGTTTCTTAGTGAAATCAAATATGTTCATTTTTGAGCCTTATATATTAATTGAAAGAATGTTCTAGAAACGTGATAGGTGGCAAACTGAAAACTCAAGCTGTCAAAAAGATTATGTCACCTAAACTAACAAACTTTATTGAGATAACTTATTGCTTAAGAGCAAAGAACGTTAGATAATCAGGTAATTATTTTTTGTTTGTAAAATAAAAACTATGTTTTGGTTAATGATCCAATGATAAATTGAATAATTGATTTTCTACTTATCTTTGAAAGTGGTAGGAAGTGCCTATTTTATTCAAATTGGTTACTGTAAATATTCAATTTTTATAATAACGGTAGTAGTAAAGAAGTTAGTTTTGTAGATGAGTAACGTATTGGTAACTAGTTCCAGTTTTTACCAAAAGATAGCTATGAAAATCATACATTTCTAGGTACTTTCGAAATGTCTTTTTCACACAAAGCAAAAACCACTCGATATCAAAAATTTCCGAATGGCAAAAATTATCTTCAACTCGAAAAGCGACAAATCGAAAATTTCTGTTGAAGAAATAGAAAGAATACACATAGAATTCAGCGTTAATTATTTTTCTTGGTAACAGACTATAGAAAATATAATAGGAAAATCAAAATTGCTCTCAACCCCTGAATCAAAAATTTTCCTAAATCTATAGAACCACCTTTAGATTTAGGAAAAAAATAGCATGAGAGTTAAATATTAATTTTTTTCAAATCTCATCCCTTTGGTTGAAAATCCGACTATTACTCGTTGAAAATTCGTCATTTTTAACACACAATTTTACTTTTTGTTTGTATTTTTCCCTTGTAAGAAGGATGTTGAAAAAAGGCCATTTTTGTCCTACGAGTGTAAAGTGAATACGCATCAAAAAATTGTTTTTTGATATATCTTAAGCAGAAAAGGAACAATAATTTGATTGTGGCGCTGCCAGTACATAGAAACATCCAAAGCAGAGGAAGAAAAACATCAGGCACGCTCGTTCTGAAGCGATCTTTATATAACCGACTAAGGGATCGAGCTACTTAGAGATCCTCAAGGACGTCAAAGGTAAGGTGCTGCAGAACATCCTTGGTGTGAAACTCAAGAATGTCAGGGAGACGAGGAATGAAGATGTCCTCATGGAGGTGAGCAACGATGCAGGGGGCAAAACTTTAATGCCCTATGCCATCAGGAAAGCAGTTGGGGTTGGGGGATCGTGCACCAGCTCGTTCCTCGCACCGAACTCGAGCTTCTGAGCCTCGGCGAGACAAATCTAGAAAAAGGATCTACAAGACGCTGTGAGGTGGCACTTCGGAGCGAGCAAATGTCAAAGTTAGAATGACGAATAAAGCCTTCTGGGGTACCTGAAGGTATTTGTGAAGCTAAATGAGGAGCTAACCGCGAGGTACGCCGTACAAGGAAAGGTGTCCCACAGTGATACTACTGCGCCGAAAAGAAGGAGGAGCCTTAGTCTAACCATCTACTAGTGATAAAGAGATACTTGACATTTAGGGAAGCCGCTTTATCGAGAAAGCCACAGAAACGTCAGCCGTAGCCGAGCAAGCCCAACCAAAATTTCGAAGACCGACGAGTTTGCTGGGCGACGTCATCGCGCTGCTGAGGCTGATTTGTACATCTTGGTTGGGCGGGAGGGGTGACAAAGGCGAGGATGGCATAAACAGCAGGACGCTGAAGCAAGGCGCAGCGATGCTGTAGGCATGGCCGTGAAATAATGCGAAACTCTTATTGCGAAATCATATTGAGCTCACAGTTTTATTGCACGAAATAAAGAAGTGCACCATGAAGACTGAAATATGAGCGGACATGCATTCCGTCGTTATTGACGCGCGCGATTGATGTGGCTCGTTAGTTAAAATTAGTTATTGGTCGGTTCGAGAATTTCAAAACTTCAACGGAAGAAGCTAAGCTTCGCCTTCAAATAACTGTTTTCATGAGAAAACTACTAAATTCATATGTACCTTAATGACAAAAATTTAATTCTGTCCAGCTACTTGATCTGCATTGAGCCTAACGTGATAGGGTTCACACACCTCTCCGCGTAGATAGTTCTTCACCCTTTCGGGAGGATAACGACTTTTTGGTGGCCTTGCTGCGACAGAAGATCTCCGTCGAGACTGCCTATTTGCATGCAAGGGTAAGGCTGGTTCGTAAGGAGAGGGTGTGGGAGACAGCCACCTCGTGAGGTTCGGTTTCCCAGTGACCAGTATTGAGCGCCACTGGGTTTTGTAGTTTGCACCCGGCAACAGGGTTTTGTCTGATGGACATAGTTCAGCTAGATGGTTTACGCAAGACGCGGCGCGAAGCTGTAGCTGAGCGGACCATTAGGGAAGAACGGAGATAATTTCAGGCTCACCTGGAATTCGAGAACTTCACAAAATCAATTTTGGAAGCCCCAAGTTAATATAATCCACAAATTTCAATATGAAATTATAGATATAATTAATATGAATAATCCAAGTCATTCAGAATTAATTGTACATCGTTTTAACCGGGGAGCTTTAGCGAGGGGTAATTCGGCTCTATAAACTTATTTTCCGGATGTATCCTTTTCACCACTACGCCTCCTCACTCAGCACGAAAAACTCCCGTCTCACTCTCTTAGCTGAGGGAAAAGGCGTAGTGGGAAAAAACAAAACATCTGGCAAAAGAGTTTGTACAGCCGAATTTTCCCTCGCTGAAGATGCCTGGTTCAAACATCGGATTGACCGAAGAAATCTAATTTTTGACAAGCTAATCCCGCTGATAGAACAATTTGTCTCTCCTGATCAAGGTGGCTATGATTTTTGTAGGTGAATATTATACAAAGACGACAAGAACTCTGTATTTTTAATAAAATTTGGGAAATTTTGGTACATTTTTCGTTATTAATTTCTGTTATTTGACATATTCTGATATCACACGGAGAAAACATAGAGTTTATCAGACATTATAGTTTTCAAATACAGGTTTACTGAGACTGGTACTGTTTGAAAACACATTACGTCTCATTCGCACAAACACGTTATTCCTTCATTTCGAGAAAAGCATATTCGTGAATTACTACAATACGTCTGTGGTTTTCTCGATTGTAAATATAATTACATCTATAGTTCGAAGTATATTTTTAAGTGTATTAAATTTATCTGTTGAAATGTAAACAAAGTTTTTTTGTTGCCACCAATTGTGCTATATAAAGACCTAATTAAATTAATTTTAAAGATTGAGTACATAACATTTTATGACGAAGTAAAATGAATACTAATATTTTATTAGATAAGACGACAAGTAGTATGAATGCTAAAGAATTTTGAAGATTAGTCATTAGCCAGATTCTTATGAACAATTTTTAATTGTTGGTTATTATCATTTCTACATAATGCGGACTGTGATGGGTATTCTCTTTTTCACTTTGATGATCCTCACTAGTTCTGTTGGTAACTATCAATATATCTATTATTTCAAGTATTTTTTTAATTGTAGTATATTGCGGAGTGAAAATATTCCCAGTGAAAATGTGTAAATTGATTTTCAAGCTTCATATATTTATTACAAAAAGGTTACAGAAATGAGATACGTGGCAAAAAGATAAGCGGAGCTGTTAGAAAGACTATGCCACCTGCTTTGAAAACATTTATTTACATTAAAAATTAAAATATTTGGTTGAAAATTCATGTATTTTGTTAAAAATTATTCTTTTTTGGTAGAAAAATAATCTTTTTGGTTGAAATTTCATTTTTTTTTTGTTAAAGTTGGTTTTTTTATTGACAATTCATTTTTTTAAGTAAAAATGTAACTATTCTTTTTTCCGTCGGATTTTTGTATGGTCATTGAATCTTTTTGGTTGAAAATTCATCTGTTTTGTTGAAAATTTGTTCTCTTTTGGTAGAAAAAAAACTAAATAAAAACTAAATAAATAGAAATTTCGTTAAAAATTCATATATTTTGTTAAAAATTATTCTTTTTGGTAGAAAATTAATCTTTTTGATTGAAAATTAATTTTTTAAACTAAATTTTCTGTCGAATTTTTTTTTTATAGATATTTAATCCTTTTGGTAGAAAATTTAATTTGATATTGAAAATTTAACTATTTCGTTAAAATTTATTCTTTTTAGTTAAAAAATCATCTATTTTGTTGAAAATTTGTCTTTTTGGTAGAAAATTCATCTTCTGAGTTGAAAATTCAACTATTTAGTGAAATTTTTTTTATTATTCAAGTTGCATTATTTTTGTTACAAATTCGTTACTTTGGTTAAGAATGTAACAAATTTTGTTGAAAATTCGTTTTTTTTTTCTTGAAAATAATTTTTTTTTACGAAAAATGTAGCTATTTCATTTTTGCTGGAAAATTGATCTTTTCAGTTGAAAATTCACTTCTTTTTTGAAAAGTCGTGTTTTTAAATTGAAAATTCAATTATTTTGGTACAAAATGCACATTCTTGTGTTGTAAAGTCAACTTTTTTCATAAATTCGTCTTTATGACTGGAAAACTCAACATTTTGGATGAGATTTTTTTTTCTTTATTGATTGAGAAATCTTTCTTTGGTGAAAATTCAATTCTTTTGTTGAATATTCGCATTTTTTGGTTTAATATAGCAGTTTTTTATTGAAAATTAAAATATTTGTTGGTGTTAATATCAACTATTGCAATTTTTGTTGAGAATTAATTTTTAATTATCAAAGATTCATCAGTTTTTGTTTGAAAACTTAACAATTTTGTTGAAAATTCCTTTTTTTGTTGTTGTAAAATTACCTATTTTAACTCAAAATATAATTATAAAATTTTACATTAATAAATCTTGATCAATTGAAACTCAATCCAATTTTCTCGACACTCCTATTTTTTAGAGGAAAATTCCATGGACACAAAAAGCTTGTGTTGATACAACGTTCTTTCTTTCGAGGCTTCAAATTATGAAACATTATCAGAAATAATGCAAAAGATCTCAAATTAAACCCTGCGCTGATCACTGCAGAGAATATTTTGAAATAATAAATTAAAATAAAGACAGGTAGTACTGTAAATTGTTTTTTATTAATAAAAAAGACTGGTCTCCAAATCAGTTTAGTCAATTACCTTGACTCTTGACTTTCTTTACAACTTTTTTCTTTTTCTTTAAAGGCTTGCCCAGTTTCTTCTTATTTACACTTTTTTCGCTCAACTTTTTTAGATTAAATTTCTGTTTAACCTTTTTTGCCTTTGGAGTCACTTTCTTTTCTACTACTGCAGCATCTTCGACTTCAATCTCAGCAGCTTTCGACATTAAATCACCCTTGAAAATTTCCTGAGTTGGATTTAAAGCCCAGATGACTTCCGGCTTGTTAGCTTTTTGTGCCATCTTCTGGTCTATTCGGTTCTCGTACTTTCCGGCGGCTCGTTTCTTGAAAGCTTGTCGGAACTGTCAAGAATTAGAATACTAGTATTAAAGAAACAAATTATTATTATTGTAATTCTTAAATTGAACAATCTTAAACTCTGAACGCTTATAACTAAACAATTTTATCTTGTAAATCAGGGCCTAAAATGTTTTGAATTTCGGACTAAATACCTTTGGTAAAAACAAAAACAAAAATTTCCAAAAATGTTCACCATTAGGAATGGATTGACAATTTTTAAATTAAAAATTATTTTAATACTGTACGAATGGACATTTTTTTTGGGTAAAGTTTTTTTTTGCGAAATATAATATTTCAAAAAAATTATGAAAGTTCATTTTTGTTAATTTGTACCTAAAGTTGCAAAAATAAATGTTTTTCGTTTGTTCCTCTTTTTTATAAAGTATGGAAGCACGTACATATTTCTAAGTTCAAAACCCATTTTTTTGTCTATTTTTTACGTATCTTGAAACGTGAGCTATTTTGACACAAGATCCGTAAAAAATAGAAAAAAAAATTTGTTTTAATTCTTTTGTTGAGTAAAGATTATGAAAGTTTTTTCCTTAGACGGGAAAAAGGTAAGAAAAAAATGTTTTCGTCGAAGTATAATATATTTCAAAAAATGACAAAATATGCAGATAGATGGAGGAAAGATTGAAAATCCTCAATAATGTTTTAACGTCTGTGAAGAAATATATAGAAGAAAATTAACAACACTTCCAGGCCAAATAAAATTTAATATTTGACGTTTCGTCACTAGTCATAGTAACATCATCAGAAATCCATGGTTAAATCTATTAAAAGAATTACATAGGAAATTACATGAAAAGTAAAAGTGTGTCAAAACATAATTTTTTAACATCGAAATACAATGACTTACCATTAGGTAGAGCGGTGAAGTTCAGTTACAGTAGTAAAATTTTCGAAAAAAGAAAAGGAGTTTTTTCTCCAAAAACAATGCAAATTCGAACTGACATCGTGACAGTTAGAAACGTAAAGGTTTCGTAAATAAAAGAGTCAATTATATAGAAAAATTGAGATTAGCATTTTGAAGAAAAAAAAAAAACATTTTTGGAACTCGATCTAAAATGTTAGAACAGTAAAAAATAATGTAAATTTATTGAAATTAAATTTTTTGTTTAGAACAAAGATGTTTTTATAAAATGACAAAAAGAGTTTAGGAATCTACAAAACAAGGAAGGTTCAAAAGGATAAAATATAATTTTTTATCTGATTAGACAATAACAAAGGTTGCTTGAAAGGAAATTATTTCACTGTGATGAAGAATTTCGAATTTGAATAAAATTCATGATTTCTAGAAAAAGATTTTTAAAAGGGAGCATGGTACAATGTACCATGCAGCCCCCGAGTAGATCGAAAACAGAAAGGATCGAACTAGGTATTTTCACTTCAACTGCTAGCTAACTTCACTTCGTTGAGTCTTTTGGTTGAACTTACCTGGAAGGAAATTCCTTTCTTTTTTTGAAAATTAAATTTGCTCAACTAAAATGTAAATATTCAATTTAAAAAAATTTATAGTTAAAAAAAAAGTTCAATTTTCAACAAAAAAAGATGAATTTTCAACCAAAAATTCTATTTTGTAACCTTATAGTTGAATTCTTGTCTAGAAAAAATAATTTTTCAACCAAAAATGGAATTGTTAAATATTTAAAAAAAATCAACAAAAAAAAGTATTTTTAACGAAATATTTCAATTATCAATTAAAGAAATACATTTTTAACTTGAAAAGGTAAATTGTCAACAAAAAGTGGAAGTGCTAAGTTTTCAGTAAAAAAAAAACCTTATTTTCAGCAAAAAAAATGAATCTTCAAATAAGAATAATTTTTTACCAAAAAAATATGATTTTTTAACAAAATACAAGAACTTTGAACAAAAAAGATAAAATTACAATAAGCAAATTCCATTTTTTGTTGAAAACTTTTTGCGGAAAATTCACGTACTTGAAAATTCGTCTGGGTATAAAATTAATCCTCTTTTTTAAAAATTCTTCTTTTTGGCTGTAGATTCAACTATTTTTTTACAAAATCGTACATTTTGGTTCAATTAAATTGGTCGAAAATTATTTTTGTTGTTGTTGATAATTAATTCTTTAAACTGAAAATGTAACTATTCCATTTTTTGTTGATTTTTTTTCAATTCAACTATTTGTTTGAAAAATAAACTATTTTGGTAGCAAATTTAACTATTTGGTTTGAAAATGAAGGTATTTATTTGAAAAATTAACTACTTGCTAGAAAATTAACTTTTCTGTAGAAAATCCATAGTGTCGTGTGGAAAATTCAACTTTTTTGTGTAAAATTCAGGTGTTTTGTTAAAAATTCTTCTCTTTGGGGTGAAATATTAATCTTCTTCTTTCAAAATTGATCTTTTTGGTTGTGGATTCAAATATATATTGTTCAAAATTCGTCTTTTTGTGTTGAATTTAATTGGAAGGAAATTCATTTTTGTTTGTTTGTTAAAAATTAACCATTTTCAACTGAAATGTAAATATTCAATTTAAAAAAAAATGTATAGTAAAAAAAGTTGAATTTTCAACCACAAATTCGAATTTGCAACCTTATGGCTGAATTCTTAACTAGAAAAGATAATTTTTCAACCAAAAATGGAATAGTTAAATATTCAAAATGAATACAACAAAATTCAACGAAAATGAAAGTATTTTTAACGAAATATTTCAATTATCAATTAAAGAAATACATTTTCAACTTAAAAAGGTTAATTGTCAACAGAAAGTGGAATTGCTAAGTTTGCAGCAAAAAAAAATTAATTTGCAGTCAGAAAAATGAATTTTCAAATAAGAATAATTTTTTACCAAAAAAGTATGAATTTTTAACAAAATACAAGAACTTTCAATTAAAGAAGATAAAATCTTAATAATACTATTATATTATAATTATAATATTATATTATAATATTATGTAATAATACTATTTGGTTTATGTACTTTGTTGAAAATTCGTCTATGTATAAAATTAATGCTCTTTTTTAAAAATTCTTCTTTTTGGCTGTGGATTCAACTATTTTGTTACAAATTCTCACATTTTGGTTCAATTAAATTGGTCGAAAATTATTTTTGTTGTTGTTGATAATTAATTCTTCAAACTGAAAATGTAACTTCCATTTTTTGTTGATTTTTTTTGTAATTCAGCTATTTGTTTGAAAATTCAACTATTTTGGTAGCAAATTCAACTATTTGGTTAAAAATTAAGCTATTTATTTGAAAAATTAACTACTTGGTAGAAAATTCACTTTTTATTGAAAATTCATAGTGTCGGGTGGAAAATGCAACTTTTGTGTGTAAAATTCATATATTTTGTTGAAAATTCATCTTTTTGGGGTGGAAAATTAATCTTCTTTCAAAATTCATCTTTTTGGTTGTGGATTCAACTATATTTTGTTCAAAATTCGTCTTTTTTGGTTGAATTTAACTGGAGGAGATTCATTTTTTTCTTCTTCTTGAAAATTAACTTTTTAAACTGAAAATGTAACTATTCCACTTTTGGTTGAAAACTTCTTTTATTTTTTAACATTTCATTATTTGGATGAAAATACATTTGATTGTGGAGAATTCATATATTTTGTTGAACATTCGTTTTTTTTTGGGTATAAAATTAATCCTATTTTTTTTTAATTAATCTTTACGTCTGTGGATTCAACTATTTTGTGACAAATTCGTACATTTTTGTTCAATTAAATTGGTCGAAAATTATTTTTGTTGTTGATAATTAATTCTTTAAACTGAAAGTGTAACTGTTCCGTTTTTTGTTGTTTTTTTTTAAATTAATTAATTCATACAAGAAATACCTAAGAAATATCCCAAAATTGGTAACGTAGTTTATGGATGATCACTTATTAAAGAGTGTGACAGCACAAAACACTTTTTTCAAGTCCATCTTGAAAATATATTTAAATATCTGATACTCTATTGCTTTAAAGAATTTTAAATGATAAAAGCGAAATGAAGATTATTTTTTTAATATTATACACAAAATTATATGCATCTCAGATAAAAAAAAATTATATTATACGTACGTTGAATTTGTGTGTCTACACGAGCACCGAAAATATTTTTGCATGTATTATTAACCACGTTTTGGTGAGAAAACTGATAAGCTCTGTACTGCCGTCCAATTTGCAGGCTTTTTTCCATCGATATTATAATATATTCGATATATTCTATTTTTTGCTATCAATAATGTTAACGCAGGGTCGAAAATTGAGAATTTTACCCAAATTTAAACAGAGCATGACGTTTTTTAAATAATAAATTAAACCTCGGCAGAAAGAACGTTGTATTAACTCAAGTTTTTGCCTCTCAAGATTTAAAAATAGTCGTTAAATTTTTTTTTTTTTTGAAGATTCATCATTTTAGTTAAAATATCATTTCTTTAATTGAAAATTGAACTATTTTGTTAAAAATACATTTTGTTTTGCAGATTCATAATATTTTTTTTAAAGTTCAGGTCTTTGGTCTATTTTTGCATGTCGAAGTTTTTTTGTAGAAAATTCATCTTTTTGTCTTGAAAGTTCAACAATTTCATTTAAAATTCATATTTTTGGTTGAAAAATACAATATTTGGATAAAAAAAACTTCAACTATTTTGATAAGCACTGAACTATTTATTTAAATTTGTTAATATTTTATGAAATATTAACGTTTTCGTCGAAAAATTGCATTTTTGGAATGAAAATTTAAATATTGTGTAAATAATTTGTATTTTTGGTTTAAAAATTTAAACAATTTTGTTGAAAATTCATGTATTTTTTTTAATTCGTCTTTTATGGTAGAAAAATTCATCTTCTTGGTTGAGAAATCAACTATTTTGTTTAAAATTCATTTTTGTTGATTGAAAATGAACTTTCTTATTAAAAATTCATTTTTTTCTGGTTTAAAAGTCAACTGTTTTCTAAAACATCCCAATTTTTAGTTTGAAACCCGAATTTTTTAGTTGAAAATTGAACTATTTGGTTGAAAATTTAACTACCAGGTTGAGAATTCCTTAAATTCAAATACTTTTGTGAAAATTCATATATTTTGTTAAAAATTAATCTTTTTGGTAGAAAATTAATCTTCTTGGTTAAAAATTGATCTTTTTGGTTAAAAATTCATTACTTTGGTCGAAAATTAAGTTTTTTAAAATAACAAATAAATTTTTTAAACTCAAAATTGAACTATTCAATTTTTTGTCTATAATATTGACATTTTTTATAGAAATTTAATCTTCTTGGCTTAAAGTTCATCCGTTTGGTTAAAAAATTAACTATTCTAAGTTGAAAATCTATCTGTTTTAGGTGAAAATTCAATTATTTTATTGAAAATTTGTCTTTTTTGATAGAAAAGTAATCTCATTAGTCGAAACTTAATCTTTTTCGTTGAAAATTCATTTCTTTGGTTGCAAATGTAACTGTTTGATTACAAATTAATTTTTTTGGGTTGAAGATTCATCATTTTAGTTAAAAATTCATTTTCTTGATTGTAAATTGAAATGTTTTGTTAAAAATTTATTTTTCTAACTGAAAATTTAACTACTCTGTTTTCGGTTGAATTTTTGTTTTGTTTTTAGGTGTAAAGTCATATATTTGATTAAAAAATGATTAAAAAATGCAGATAATAGAATTTTGCAGTTATTTATGGAAATTTACCATATATAACTGATCAAATTATCGAAAATGTACGGAAATTTACAGAAATTTTTAAATTGAATTTTGGGAATTTATCTTAAGTTACCATAAAGTACTTGTAAGCTTACCGAACATTTTCATAAATTGCCGGAAATTGAAACAAATGAATTTTCGATAATTTATATTAAGTTACCATATTTACCTGCAAAATTACCACAAAAGACTGACAATTTTCATAAATTTCCGGAAATTTTTAAAAATGAATTTTGGGTAATTTATGGTAACTTACTATATTTACCTGGAAAATTACCATAAATGACCCAAAATTTATAGAAATTTTTAAATTGAATTTTTGGGCAATTTATGGTAAGTTACCATAAATCACCTCTAAAATTAACGTAAATTACCAAAAATTCCGGCAAATTTTTTATTGAATTTTTGATGATTTGAAATATGTTAACATAAATTGCATGCTTCTTTATTCAAAATTTAATATGGACTGAAATCATGACTGTTTCGAAAAATATCTGAAATCATCCATTTGTTATAAAAAATATCGTATGCGCCAAGGTGGAGAAGAACCTTTTCTCCCCCTAGGTGCATAATATACTATTTTTGATGGAAAAGTAATCTCATTGGTCAAAACTTCGTCTTTTTGGGGAAAAATTAATTGTTTTTTTGTTGAAAATTTAATTGTTTTGTTAAAAATTTATTTTCCTAACATAAAATTTAACTATTCTATTTTTGGTTGAAATGTTTTTTATTTTTAGGTCAAAATTCATATATTTTAATGCAAAATTGTCCTTTTTGGTGGAAAATTATCATTTTGGGTTGAAAATTCAACTTCTTGGTTTAAAATTCATTCTCTTGTTTGAAAATTTAACTGTTTTGTTAAAAAATTATTTTTCTAGCAGAAAATTGAACTATTTTGTTCTTTGTTTGAAAATTTTCGTTTTTAGGTGAAAATTCATGTATTTTATTGAAAAATAGTATTTTTTTATGGAAAATTATTCTTTTTGGTTGAAAATTCAACTATTTATTCATCATTTTAGTTAAAAATTAATTAATTTAATTGAAAATGTAACTATTCCTTTTTCGTAGAAAATGTATCTTTTTTGATAGAATTTTAAGTTTAGCAAAAGTTAAATTAAAAATTCAATTATTTCGTGGAAAGTCTATTTTTTTTAGTTGAAAATTAATTTTTTTACTGAAAATTTATAACTTTCCTATTTTTAGTTAAAAATTTATCTTTTTTTAGTTGAAAATTCATTTATTTTATCGAGAATTGGTCTTTTTGGGAAGAAAATTAATCTTTTCGATTGAAAATTCACCTGTTGGTTAAAAATTTTCTTGTTGAAAATTAATCTACTTTGTTAGAACTATTGTTAAAAAACTATTAAATAACTATTAAAACTAGTTGATTGAAAATTTCTGTATTTTCTTGAAACTTTGTCTTTTGTGGCAGAATATTAATCTTCTTGATGACTAATTCACCTTTTTGGTTGAATATTGAATTATTAAGTTGAAAATTACATTAAAAATTAAAATATTTGGTTGGAAATTCATGTATTTTGTTAAAAATTATTATTTTCTTGGTAGAAAATTAATCTTTTTGGTTGAACATTCATTTCTTTGGTTAAATTTTTTTTTTTATTGAAAATTAATTTTTTAAATCAAAAGTGTAACTACATTTTTTGTCGAGATTTTTTTTTGACTGACATTTAATCTGTTTGGTAGAAAATTTACTTGTTTGGTTGAAATTTTAACTGTTCCGTTAATAATTAATTTTATTGGCGTAAAAACTTATTTCTCTAACTGAAAATTAATCTATGCTATTTTTTGTAAAGTATTATATATTTTTAGTAGAAAATTCTTCTATTTTGTTACACATTTGTCCTTTTTGGTAGAAAATTAACCTTTCTGCTAGAAAATTAAACTATTAAGTTGAAAATTCCATAAAAATTAAAATATTTGGTTGAAAATTCATGTATTTTGTTAAAAATTATTCTTTTTTGGTAGAAAAATAATCTTTTGGCACTGCGTGATACTGGTGACGTAACCGCATAGTTCGTTGCGTTGGGGAGTTAGCCCAATGCAACGTGGCTGACTGGAAGAGCCGTAGCTCTTGGACGATGGGGTCGCCATATCCCTACGCTTTGATTTTTTATTATATTTTATATTTTATTTATTATTATTTATTATTATTATTATTATACCATTGCATAATGTTGATATATTGTTGGACTTTCAAAAGAATCAAAAGTATCAGTCAAACAAAACTGTGATATTAAAATATTAAATAATGTACTACCAAGGAACACTTTGTGAACTTCTCTTTTCAATTACATTCATTAAAAAGAAATGTAAACATGCTGCAATGCAATAATTAAGACTCTAGTTACTGTGAAAGTTTTATGTTCAAAGTCAGTCGCACCAAGCACCCCAACAGATATTTCGTATCTACGGTGCAGCGTACATCACAGAGTAGAGATTCACGCACGCGCCTACTACCACTCCCGCTCTCCAGGAGAATAAGTGGTGGAAACGGAACATGTGGTCCCGGAGCAAATTTCCCCGGGTTGGGCATGTCTGGTCTAAATAGTAATTTTTCTCAAATGTTACATCTATTTTCTCAGTCATGTCCCATTCTTTTGTCGATGGACGGCCTTTCAATTTCACGAAATACAATCAACTGTCCAAAATTTGAGGTTAGAGTACCCGATCTGATACACTGATCTAAAATTTTGGATAATTTATTTTCTTTCGTGACACTAAAAGGTCGTCAATCGACAAAAGAATGGAATATGGCAGAAAATCGATTCTGCACATGAGAAATATTACTATTCGTTCATTTATGACTTTTACGTTTAGAATATTTTCTCGAAAAAGTCGTATGACGTATTCCCATAACGTTATGCTAAAATACTCAATTCAAAGCTTCTCTCTCTTCGGGCCTCTTTTTCATTGGTCAGCCACTGACGCGGAAAAGAACATACAGGGACCATGGTGGGAGTTGACGGAACTGCGCAATTTTAAATCGCTGTGCACGGGGGACTTGAAATAGGCGAGATTTCACGGTATTTTGAAATCAAAATAAAAGTAATGGTTTAAATTTCAACAGTGCTGTGACAAACCTGTACTCAAAATAGCGACTCTACAATCTCTTTTGGTGTTCAGTCACTAGTTTTTAGTCTCCTACCTGTTTCCCCAATATAAACTTTTTCACAACATTTACATTTTATAAGATATATACTTCCAGACAAATTTTCGAAATTATCACTATCCTTTTTGTCACGTGAAAATCTATTATAGTGTTTTTATTATTAAAATGAGCACTAATGTTAAATTTTTTTAAAGATCTGAACCTTTCAGAAAGTCCTTCAACATCAGGTAACGTGACTTTCAAGTCAGATTTTTTGTAAGTGTAAATCCAGTTATTCTTCTTACTAGAACTATTGTAGATTTCATAAATCCTTTCACTGATAATACTTTTTGTTAAAGGAAGCGGATAATTATTCTGAACTAATGCAATTTGTGATTAAGCCAAATTATCTTTTCTGAATTTAATGTCACTCAGCTTTATACACCTGTAAATTAATCCTTTGATAAAATCAACCTTTTGGTAAAACAAATTATGAGAATTATAATTATGATATCTACCTGTCCACGAAGGTTTTTTATACCAATTGGTAATTAAGTCACCTTCAGGTGTTTTCTAATGTGTAAATCACGGTAATTTATTGAATTATTTTGTTTAAGTTAAAATGTTAATTGTATGGAATTTTCTATACTATTAAGGCATTTGGAACAGTGCACTAAAAACTTACCAACGGCCGACCATGTTGCGGTTTTGAGGTTTTAAAAATGTACTTTGAAAATTTTCTAGACACCGGAAAGGGTTTCGCAGAGGCCGTAGTTGGGGTAAGTCTCTGGGTTTTCGAAAAAACATCCATTAACTCTTAAAAAATGAGAGTAAAGTGGTGTAGTAATGACGTGAAGTGCACAGGAAGCTGACTGATAACTGATGGCGCGGATAGCTCAACCGTACTTGATCGTACTACGAAAATGCACTGCCCATAAAAGTCGCATGTGTCTTGGTGGGAAGTTTTAATTAGAATGAAAAATGCAATTTGTTATTTTCTTTTTTTTTTAATTGTTTATTGACATTTCCGAATGATTGGAAAATGCAACAGCATTACTGCAATTTGAATGATAGATCAATTTCTCCTTAGAATAATAAACTTGGTCTCGGAATAGGAAATGTGTGGCAAGTGATAAAAGGAGGCCGTAATCGTTGATAATAATCGACTCTAATTTTGCAATTTAAAAAAAATTATTATTGAATTATTTACACATCTTGTTGTTTTGTAACCTGCAAAAAACATATGGAAATGGCGCATTACGTAGAATCGTATAAATAAGGTAAGTATTGTAAACCCTATTCTCGCTTTATAGAACACTAATATTACTCGCATTCCCAGAATCTAAAACGCGTTCAGAAAGGCACACTCAGAAACTGCACAAAAATGTGCTATTACTAGAGAAAAAATTATTATTTGAAATATCTTGCAGGAGAAATGTAAATTTCTCATTGAAAATAACAAAATCTTCAAACCTTTGCAGGCATTTTAAAATCATCGCCCTTATTCGCAAAGATTCATTATTCTTAGATATCGAGATAGTGCACTCGGAGAGATTCAATGTACAAATTAATTAAAATATAAATTATAGGGTGTACAATACTTACCTTATTTATACGATTCTACGTAATGCGTCATTTCCATATTTTTTTTGCACGTTATAAAACAAGATATGTAAATAATTCAATAAATAGTTTTTGAAAATATTGCAAAATTATTATCGATTATTATAAGCGAGTTTATAGCGGCATCCTTTTATCACTTGCCACGCTTTTCCTATTCCAAGACCAAGCTTATTATTCTATAAGGAGAAATTTATTTTTAATTCAAATTGCAGTGATGCTGTTGCATTCTCCAATCATTCGGACATGTCAATAAACAATTAAAAAAAAAAGAAAATCGCAAATTGCATTCTTCATTCTAATTTAAAATTCCCGCCCAGACAGATGCGACGTTATGGTTGACCTATCGGCACCATCAGCTGTCAGTCGGCTTCCTGCGCACTTCACGTCGTTGCTACACCACTTTACTCTCATTTTTTGGCAGTTACCGGATTTTCTTCGGGAAACCAGAGACTTACCCCAACTACCGCCACCGCGAAACCCCTTCCGGGTTCTACAAAATTTTCAGAGTGTATTTTTAAAACCTCAAAGACGCAACATCGTCGGCCGTTGGTAAGTTTACGCGGAAAATTCTCTGAAATTAATAAGTGTATTCATTATTGAATAATAATTAAAGCAATTATATCACTTCAATAAATTATTTGTGAACAAATAAGATACACGTTTCAAGTGCTGAACCATTAAAAATAAATACTCTTTAAAAAAATTTAAAAATTGAAGCTGAATGCATGTTGAAAATGTGAAAACTGGAGACAGAAGTTGTTATCCAATATAAAATTGGAACAGTTACAAAATATATACTGTGAAAACTCTCCTATTCCCCTGACCTTGAAACTAATCGATTGGAAACGATTCTCTTATTCCCTAGCTGGAGGGGGCCCTACCCTTACCGCGAATGGGCAGTTTATTTTTATCAGCGACGTTCATTGGCTGCCCCGTTCTTGTACCGATGCGCCACCCGTCGCTACTTTTTCAGCCGGAAACCGCGGATGATTTGAAATCAATAATAAATACTATCAATAATAATACAAATAAATACACCCGACAATCCTAGAACTGCTGGCCCACGCAGTTTCTCAGCTCAAGAGGTGAGAGACGGTTGCGACTCTCGCGTCGGAAGGGTTGCTGCGTGCGAGTACTAAGTCGAATATATTGCGCAATATTATGTAAACGGTTCAGGCGGCCCTGACTGTTTACGTTTCGATTTCCCCGAGTTAGT
The DNA here is from genome assembly GCA_011634705.1 of Andricus grossulariae. Classification (NCBI taxonomy): domain Eukaryota; kingdom Metazoa; phylum Arthropoda; class Insecta; order Hymenoptera; family Cynipidae; genus Andricus; species Andricus grossulariae. Next base: position 5,337,571 of record JAABKJ010017545.1, read on the forward strand.
AACAAGGCTATTGCAGTAAGTTCTTACAATTTTGTTTGTCGTACCTTTAAAAAATGGAGATCGAGGAAAAAGGTAAGGTGAAAGTTTCAGAGTTTATTATTTAAGGGAATAGTTTACATGTAGTTTACAAAGTTAACATTGTTAGTATGTGTATTATGTTTCAAAACATAACAGACGTTCTCTGAATAAAAAAAAGTTTTTTAAGATGAAGTATTCTCTAGAAAATTAATAAAACAATATTTAAATAAAACTTTTTAAACTTTTTTCGAATACCATAAAGAATACAAAAGAATACAATGAATAATAAAACATAGAACACTCAAATAACTATGTATTTTTTCAAAGGTTTTTTGCACTGAAATTCGAGTTGAAATTAAAGCTGTCTTAAGAAAAAATAAAAGAACCAACAAATTCTTTAATAAGGCTTTTAATGGCTTCTCCATGAATACAATTTGACAATATATCAAGTCATATACAAGAAAAAGTTTAATAGATCAAACAGATTCCCCTGATTACGAATATCTTTGTTTTTTTTTTCAAAATCCTGATCAGTTTTTGTTTGAACAATTTTTTTTTATAATTTTCTTATATATTAAAAAAAAAAAATTTAGCATCTCTGAGCAAAAATAAAACTTTTTGTATCTTGCACTTTTGTCGTAGGATAAACTGCTTGCTCATGTTATATTACGACCCAAGGCAAGAAAGTTTATGGCCATGTGTCGTATACTATTTTTCTTCATCCTCAGCCGAAAGTACCTAGTGCCGCCGCGCCGCTGCTCTTGGTCAGCTGAGCGGATGCATGGGATTCGGTCGCCCGCCCGACTTTTGCAAAGCCGAGGTGGAGCCGAGGTTTTGCTGGTCGGAGCGGGTATCAAAAACACATATTGTTTCTTTTTTCTTAATACGTCAGTTTTGAGGTTGAACACACTGACGCTCTCTTTTTCCCATTCACCTGTCAAGATAAATTTTTTTCGGAGGCTAAGTACACAATAACACAGTACTGAGTGAGCGTTGCTACGTCAGGTTGCTACGTCAGCGAGCCACAAAAATCTCGCAGCCAATCAGAGATCGTGTAAACTCTAGCAGGCCGCAAAAGCCACTGTTCCCGGACAGAAATGCAGCTGGGAAGACGTACTTTCGGCTAGGGGACGAAGAAAAAATATTTTTCTCATAACAAAATAAGACAAGCCTGCACGTACACAGCATAATGGAAAATGTTCATTAAACTAAATCAAACTAAAGAAAATATAAATTTAAACGAAGATTTTGAACCAACGATTTTCATCGAACGCGAATTCCATTATATTTGTTTATCAACCAATAATGAAACATATTTTAAGTTTGACGAATATTGGTTAGAATCATGTACATTTCAAAATAATGAAAGAATCTGTGAACTTCAAATTGAAATATTTTACACAGATAAAAATTCAGTTTGCGAAAGTGCAATCTTAACGCGCGGAGTACCCGACACATGTAAATTTAAAGCAGCCTCCAATAAAATCCCACAATTGACTCCATTAAAACAAAATAACGTTTGTCTGTACTTCACGCAAGCAAAACAAAAAGTTTATTTTACGCACACTCCAAATATCAAATCCTCTTTCGAAATTGAAGGTACAGAAACACTGCAATTACACTATTTCCACCGCGATCAGTCCCTTCTTCAAGCACCTTTCGGAGCAGTAAACCGAAGAAGCAGAAAGATCGTGAGCCCTCAGCATAAATGGCAACGTGATAGGGATAAGGACAATTTTCACCTGAGTGGTTTGACTGGCAGTAAGGCTGAGTGGAAGAGGTGAGCGGTGGCAACCTGGCAAAAGTGCTAATTTTTATAGCTCACTAACGTGACTCGGATAAGCTTAAAAATGTGTGTACTTGTAGGAGATGACATTAGAAATAGCACCTGTGCATTGCCCGGTGATTATCTGGATGCAAAAGTACTGCCTAGTGGCTTCAAAGTCGCCGGAACTTCAAGTAAAATATCTTGATATTGATTTTACAGGAAATAGTTCCCCATTTTTTTTCACCTGCTGTATCTTTAGCAATTCAAGGAAAGGTGTTCTCGAAATTAGTACATTAATAGTGCCAGTATTGTGTAAAAAATTAGCGTCAGCTACTTTTAGGTAAAATAATAACTTATTCTGCCAGAAACAGTAATAAACAGTCACGTTATCAGCTTCTAATCGTCGTAGAAAGTTGTAATAAAGCGGAATATTATTCTAAAAAATTAAATAACAAAATCGCTTTACTTTAACATTCTCCATTATTTATTGTTGTTAAAGTTTATATATTTTTGTTGAAATGTATTGGATCTTTATTATCGTGACGAAAGTCAATTTTACGGACGCCACATGGGGTCTTCTCATATTTTTCGTGGGTCAGTGGCGTAGGCGTAAATGGATAGGCTGCTTATAATGAAACTTCTGCTACAAGCAGGGTAACCGTCTACGACTCTACGCCAATACCACTGACCCACGAAAAATATGAGAAGACCCCACGTGGCGTCCGTAAAAGTGACAATCGTCACAGTACTAAATATCCGATTTATTTCAACGGAAAAATATACACTTTGACAACAATAAATAATGAAAATGTTGAAGTAAAGCGATTTTGTTATTTAATTTTTTATAATATTCAGCTTTTATTACAACCTTATACGATAATTGAAAGCTAAGAACGTGACTGTTTATTATTGTTTATAGCAGAATAAGTTATTATTTCACCTCAAAGTAGCTGACGTCAATTTTTTACACAAGACTACACTTTTGATGTACTAATTTTGAGAACACCTTCTTTTGAAGTGCTAAAGATACAACAGGTGAAAGAAAAAAGAAGGAAAAGTGCGCATAACTTGGCAAATATAAACATTTGAATAAAATATTCCTTATTAATTTTGGAGTACACCTGTAAAGGAGTATCTTTTCTCTCTTGAAAATTTTCATAAAAATGACTTGCTGTAAAGAAAACCAAATTTTTATTGCTCTGGTATTTATTTAATCGATATTTTATCTGAATGTATCAATTTGATCAAAAATAATATAATAATGAAAATATGCATCTCTGGGAGTAGTCCAACTTTTGTTTAAAACTTTTTCCTGCAAAGTTCATATCAAGAAATGTTACCTGAATTTCCGGCGTCTTTGAAGCCACCTGGCAGTACTTTTGCATCCAGATAATCGGCTGGTAATGCGCGGTGCAGTTTCTAATGTCTCATGGCAAGAACAGGCGAACATTAGCAGTGCACCTGGTACACACAAAAAAAAACCCTTATCGTTTCTGAAATATTGAAAATGCCGTACACTAATTCCTCATGATCTAGCGGATAAGCGTGTGAAACCAAATGTAAAACCTGAATAATATCTATCAGATTACAACTTCGTATCTGTCTTCGCCTACGAATATTCTTCCAAATGTGATATCTTCCCAAACCTTAATCAATGCGTTCTTTTCCAGAGTATTAAAGTCGACTCGAACATGGCGGTTTCACCCCCATCATTCGAGCTAGTGGAGGGGGAGATGTCACATTCTGTGATTCATTAAGGGTTAACTTTTATTAGCTGTATTGACCATAAAATTACGTCATGTAGTCTCAATCAACAAGTATGTTATAAAAAATGTCACGTGTTTTAGTATATTTAGACCAAGCTACTGCGTCATTGTAATTCCATTGAAAAATTTAGTTTTTGAGTAAAAATAGCCAAAGAGTTTTCATATTGATTTCATTTATTATTTGGCTGGATAATTGTCCTATTTTGCGAACGATCAAGGGTAACCATCTTACAGCTGCATTTACCATAGAATTATGTAATATTAATCAGCGGGTAATTATGGTATCCAAAAAACGTGATATATTTCCCAAAACAAAAACTTCTGTTTTCTCAAGATTTTTTAAATTATTTTTATTTGACTCGAACATGGTAGTTCTACCACCATGATTCGAGCAAGTGGAGGGGGAGATGTCACGTCGTAACTTTAGCCACGCCATGTTACTGAGGAACTACATTTATAGAATTTATATTTTGTGAATTTATTATTGAGGTCATAAGGAAATGAGAAGCAAACATTTTAGAAAGCTTGTGCTTTGAATCAATAATTGAGAACATGGGCCTCTTCTTATCTCTACGCACCATATGAGGATACGAATCAATAATTTCACCCGAATTTTTAATATGTACAAAAATTGGAGGAGTAGAGTAAACACGTTCTCCAACGAAAAATCTAGATCACTTCTTGTACGTGCAGGTAAAAAGGAAATAAGCTCTATGTACCTCCAGTATCTCATGCACGAAAGATCCAGGGACCTCAAGCACCTGCGATAACTATTTTGGATTTATCATCATTTACCAACTGATATCAAGGAATAATATCACTTGATCTCTTAACACACCATCTAGAAAACACCTGTCCCCATTTTAAAATAAGGTGTCAATCTCAAGTTCAAATCATCATCCTCGAAATTCTAAAGGCAAGTTTCCTTCTCTGTTTTCTTTCCTGTGTTCTTTATGTCGCTTATTCTTCTTTCCCTTCTCACGGTGTGATCCTTGTTACAGGAAAACACTACATCAGGGAAGAAGCTGAGTTCACATCGTCAAGTTCGTACAAATTCCAGAATTGAAATCTTAAATCGCACCATTGGGGAAATAAAGCGTTTAAATCAAATAATTTCTTAATACTGCTCCTATTTTGTACTATGGTAATGGAATAAATTATAATTGTTTGTGCAAATTAATTGACGGATTTTACCACTGATTCATTTTGGCCTTTTCCTGTACCCTCAGTCCAGAGCCTTCAGCTCTGTAGATAAAACAGGAGAGTTTTCATCAAATTAATGTTGACCTGTTCGACCCCTAGGACGTAACAGTACATATTGAAAATTAAATAATTTGGAATTGAATATTTTCAAAATTCAAGACTTTTGAATTTCAAATCTTCAAAATTGTAGAAATTTCAATTTGAAATCTTTAAAATCGAAGAGTTTTCAACTTTGAAAGTCTACAATGAAAAATTATGCAAGTTTTAAGTTTCAGAATTGAAAATTCTGTAATTTTGATGACTTACAATTACAATTTTGTCAATTTGTAGAATTAGAATTAAAAAGTATTGACTTTGAATCCTCAAAATCAATCAAATTTAAGCATTTTTATTCACACGCCTTTAAGATACAAGAGATTTCAATTGTAAATCTACAAAATAGAACTATAAAAAAAAAGGTTGTAAAAAGTACATCAAGTTTTACTGGACAGTTATACATATTCAACACTGAAGAATCTCTAATTGCAAATATTCAAGATGAACTATTTTAAAATGACGTTCAAAATTTCGTGAACAAGTCACCAACTGAAGTTAAAATTGCATGAAAACCGATGTAGCTAGTTTAAGATATGGGGCATAATTTCTCAAGTGTACCCACCTCGAAAATGAAAGTTGTCCGATCGGGCTAAAAATTGGCCCAATTGGCGCCTCTCGCTGTTACACTTTTATAAGTAGGGAGAGCGTTCGCAGCAAGTAAAAAGCGAGTCGGGGTATTTTCGTTTTTTTTTAAACAAATAACGTACAAAAAAAGGGCTAACATTTTTACTCAGCGAATTTGTGTGTCGGTAAGAAGTTATCTGGAGAGAAAATGTTTGTAGAATGATTCGATATGAGCAATAATATTAACCGGTCCGAGAATTCGAAAAGGGACGGATTAGTGACAGGATCAAGAAAAATGTATTTCAAGGAGAATCAGTCATGTTTGGGGTGAAAATAACGTAATTGCAGTTAACTTTAATGGTTTTTTTTCAAGTTGTTCCTAACTTTGATTGCCATTCTTATCGTAAAAATCTTTGAAAAGTGTGTTGTTAGAGTCGGGCATCAGTGAATTGCTTGGAGGCAAGGGTGTCCGGGAGCATAGCCATATACGCGTATGTCAAATAATAAAAGCCTCTACAGAGGGGTGGAGGCACAATACTAAGCGAGGAAAAGTACTTACGCAGTGGATTTAATTAAACTTCGTAAATCATCGATATCATCTCGTGTGTAATTCGTCAGAAAATCACTCTTTGTCTCCTATTTTAGAATTACAAATGCTGTGATACCATAACCTCGAAATAATGCACTTGTCAATTGTTAAGACTTTAACTTGTTTTAACATTTCGCCAGTTTTCCCAATCGAAATTTCGTGATAATTTGCGCATCACTTGATATAAATATCGTTTTTAAGACAATTCAAATACGCGAAACTATTGAACTGGAGCAACGAAATTGGGATCGAATGTTGTCGGCTTTGTTTACAAACAGACAAGCCGACCGGCCATACGGCCATTTTCCGTTAAGCAAAATTTCAAAGCAGACGCTTGGATATGATTGGTCGTGGAACCTCACTCTTGCCGTATGGCGGCAAATTCGTGCTACCGGAAGTTCAAAAGCATTTTTAATGATGTTCTAGTAACAAATCGCCTGCTAGAATTTGAGCAGAGGAATTTCCATTTTCATCAAACAATCTGATACTTTAAATCGTCCTGTTTCTCCTCGAATCATATTTTCATAAAAGTATACAATCTTCCCATTCCCATAACCCTATCACGTGTTTCTGTCACTAAAAGGTTCTAAACGCCTTCTTGGACCTGTTAGTGACAGGGGAAAAGCACTGACTGTCATTAAAAGGTGCTCAGGTGTCACTAACCCATCCACTTGTATAAATCACACAAAACATCAACAATTATAAACTAGCAATGCGGACATTGATGCTACCATGCTTTTAGTATTAAAAAACAACTACTTCACTTATACTTACAAAAAAACTCGTGATTGAAGCGTATACAACAGTGAAAAGCTAAATCTTGTACTCTTGAAAACTAACAGTGTCACTAACTGGTGTCTTTACCTTACTATATAATTTTATCCATTGCAAATCTATGTAAAAATGGAATATTCCAAAATTACACTAAAAGATCATAAGTACAGGAAAAAAGTTTGAAACAAGAATCGTAGCTTTTTAAAATTTTATTTTAACCATTTTTTGATAGGACTTGACATTTTAGTGTTATTTATCGAAAATACTATGAAAAAAGCGATAATTCAAATTTCGAGCTAAACTATGCAACGTACAGGGATCTCAGAAAGGAATTTTAGTTTTTGAAAAATCCTACAAATTTTATTTTAAGCATTTTTTGATGAGACAATTTTAGTTTTATGTATCGAAAATAAATAATCACTCATTTCAGCTTTATGAGTGCAAGTAATAAATATTCGAGTGCGAAGCGCGTGAATTGACAGACGCGCTCAAACTTGCGAGTGCAGCGAGGTACGCGCAACGAGAATGTGCTTACGGAGCGAGCAGATTTTTCAAATGTTGATTTCAGCTTTTAACTGTTTAAATTATTATATTAAGTGAACTATGCGTAATTCTAAAATATTTTACTTGAAAAAAATTCAATTTTCAAGCGTTCTTTTTGAATGTACAGAATTTTAAACTGCAGTTTCCGAGGCTGAAAATGTTGATTTTTTGATAAAAAAACTTTTTATTTGACCAACTGTAAATATAAATTTATTGATGAAAGTTTAAATTGAAATACACGTTGAGTGTTGAAGAGGGGACAACAATTGATTTTACAAGACAAATTTTTCCGTGACATATTGAACTGTTCGAAAGTCTTAGTAGTTAAAGAAATATAAACTCCGGATTGTGATTTCATAGAATATGCTCAATTTTGAAATAACTTCGAAATACTTGATTAAAAAAGCGCTTTTGTTCCATTTTAAATTTTATTTGATATATACTTAACATTACAATTTTTTCAAATTCAAATATGTTGAATAGATATGTTGAAGTTTTGAAGAGATTTAAAATTAATGTAAAACTTGAAATGATTTGAAATAATTTCAAAGAAATTAAAGATTTCGAAATACTTCAGAATCTCTACCAATTGTTAAAGGTTCAATGAGAATAAGAACAATTTCTATGATTCCTAGATAAAATAAAAATGATTTTTTAGTTTGAAAAAATAATATTAGGAGAATATTTACAAAAATAAAATTGTCAATAAAGAATGTGGAAGATTTGAAGACAGTTTTCGTAATTTTGCGGGATGTTAAATAAATTTTTAAGAAAAATTCGAGTCGTTTCCATTTTAGCTCCGAGTGCGAATCGTATGTAGAAGTTTTGATAAAATTTTTAAAATAACTTAAAACTTCGAAAAATTCAAAATTTTTTCTTTAAATGTAGATTTCCATATTTCTTGCTTAAAAATGATTGACGTTATGTAATTTTGAAAACTACAAATTTATTGATTCATTCTTCAATCTAGACTATTTAGAGCCTTGAAAATGATAACGTTGGTTAATTTTGTTTTGCTTTCTTTTCACAAAAAGCCGTTTACTGTACATTTGGTTCGGTGTCCTTTATTTTTGTACAATGACATTTGCGGTTGCATGCACGGCCATTGTTGTGAATCACTGCATCACAATACAAATCATCAAATCATTAAAACATTAATAACTATAATTTTCAAAATTGTATTTCGATCCTATACTCAGTTCATAATATAAAAATCATTAAACATGTATTTGCCTTGAAATATTTAAATCATTTTTACGTTATATTTTTTAATTTGAACTTCTCTTTCTGAAAATATGATTTAATAATATTTTAAACTTAAGATCGAAAAGAAATCTATTTTATCATTAATAATCTCATGCAAAATTAGCATGAGAAAGATTCACAATTAAGAAAACATAATTCCAATCTATCTCACTTTTCGGCTCATTAGAGACACAAATAACCAAATGAAAAAAGAGGGGAAAAAAGAGAAAAATTCAACCAAAAACCAAACTCTCACTTTTTCCTTTGTCCGTCCTTTTTATACTACAAGGGAGTTAAAATTTTTAAAAGAAGAATGCATTAAATATTAGCAATGTTAGAAATAGTCTAAACATTTTGATTGTTTCTTTTTCTATTTAGCAAATGTAATAATCTAAATAGATTGGTTCAAAATCAACCATAAAGATTTATTAATAAACTTTCACACTGATTGAAAAAAATAAAATAAAAATTCAAGTATAAAAATAACAGCGTATCAAAATACATTGCTAAATAATTGAAACATATGTAATTATGTACGTATAATTTTGCAATTTAATTCAAATATTCATTTTATGGCCGTGTTTCTACATCAGTGTGTAAAAAAAATCGCTAAATCATCAAAACATTATTACCTATAATTTCAAAAATTATATTCCGATCCGATATACTTAGTTGAGAAAATAAAAATCATTAAGAAATCACTTGCATTTGAAGGTTTAAGTAATTTAAAAAAACAACAGCGTACGCAAATAAATCGCTGAATAATTAAAACATAATCTACACACAATTTTGAAAATTGAATTCATATACATGCCTTTCTTTTTTCATGGTTATATCGGCGATAGATTAAGTTCCACTTCTCCATGTTTCAGGGAACTGAATTCAAGAAATTGAAACCTTGATAAATGAAAGCTTTGATCTCCTCTTTAAAATGACACCAAGAACATAATTAAATATTCACCTGTTCTCCAATTATAATGAAAAATGTGGAAGCATAAGTCGAATTCACACCTTTTGTTAATACCGTGCGGAAAATAACAGACGAAAGAATGCAGTCACTACTTGACCGTCCGATTTTTGTCGTCATTTTAAACTTCAATTGAGGGGCTGATAGCAAAAGCGGAGTAGAAAAGTCGTCGGAGCAAAAACGAGTTAAGAACAATGCGGGCAAAAAGGAGTCAAAAAGAAACAAGAATAACGAGGATTGTATAGTATATTATATCATAAAATTGTAATACAATGATAGATTAGGATATAATCTACCGTACTATTATATATTTGTATTATAATATACAATATAATCTTCGTTATTCTTGTTTCTTTTTAATTCGTTTTTGCCCGCATCTTTCTCAACTCATTTTTGCTCTGACGATTTTTCTACTGCGCTTTTGCTATCAGCCCCTCAATTTAGAGTCGCAATTTTTTAAAATAATTATATAATTCCAATACAGAGATATGTATTAAACATATGTAAGCTTTGATTATGCAGATTATAGCAAATATTAAATTACATAACCTTAATGTTAATAAAAAATTTGTGTAACTTAACAAAAAAATTGAAATTCAATCTTCATAGATTTTAATATTGAGAAAAATAATGAATCAGTAATTAATTAATCATTTGAAAGCATAAAAATCAATGAAAAATTATTTTCACTGAAACATTCAAATAACTTTGGCTTCATTTCTAGATGAAAATTTGAATTAATCATAACATTTTAAACTAATTTCAGAAAAATGTAAAACATACCTACATATAATTTTGAAATCTGAATTCAGATACTCATTTTACAACATCACAAGAATCGATGAAAATTACATAATGGGAAGCGAGGAATTTTAAAAGTAAATAAACTTTCATTATACAAATTATAGCCAATATTCAATTATATAACCTTTGAGTAAATAATAAAGTTATGTACTTATTTAAAAAAAATTAATCTTGGTGTAGTGCTATATAGGTAATATTTTATTATTATGGACCCAAAAGATTTTTTATTCAATTATTTGTCAATGTCGGAAACAAATTATTTTAAAACTTTCCCATTACGACCATTTTTTCATTTTGTATTATTTGTTATTATCATAAACAAATTGTTTAAACAATAGTCAGCCAGTGTTAGCAGTGACATGATTTTATGTCTGTTGATGCCCATCGCGATCATTTGTTTATATAATTTGTTTCTAAATGTAATAAATAATATCGAATAACATATTTTCAACACTAAACTTTACTGGCAATATAATTTAGGGATAATTAGGAGATACGATTTTTCTACTTCAATGTCCACTCTGGTAATTCGTCTAGATAATTTGTTTTTAAAATTACCAAATAATATCGGGAGACATATTATTTTTAACAAGTATCACTTTATCGATAAAAGTAAGTAATACTAATGCCGAAATATCATTTACAAATGAGCTATCTATAATATTCAGTGTTTGTTAATAGAACTTGTTTACAAGAATTATCATTGCAAGTCAACAATTTTTTATCATTTCACAAACCCCTAAGTATTAAACCCAAGTCACGCTAAGTATGGCGAAAAATTTTCCAAGAAGATAAAACAAAATGACGATATGTCTGTAACCAGAAGAGTCATTATCGTTTTCTTTTTTTAAATTTAATATGGCGTAACGTTAATGTTACTTAATTGAAAAACAATTTAAATTCAATCCTTATTTAATTAAGAATTGTTAACAACATTAATCGACTAATAATTCATTAAACTGTTCACAACATAAAAACACCAAACAATTTTTTCCAATAAAACATTGAAATGATTTGCACTTTATATTTTTTATTTTAAATTTCAACTTTTATTTATGAAAATTTTATTGATTAATAAGCTTTTCAAATAATTCGTTAGCATGCAAGTTTTAATAGAATCAATTAATAACAATATGTATACTGTTCATAAAAAAGTCATAATAAAATGATGTTTAACAGTATTTTCATTGAAATATTCAAATAATTTTCAATTTATATATTTAAAAAAATTTTAATTGCATTTCTGACAATTCGAATCATTAATAATCTTTGATACTAATTCCAGAAAAAATTAAGACATGTGTAAATATAATTTTGAAAATTGAATTCAGATAATTATTTCACAATATCGCAAACATTGAAAAACATTATATAATTGTAATGAAGGTATTTTAAATAAAATCTACACTTTTATTATACAACTCATATCCTGTATTTAATTACATAACCTTAATGTAAATAATAAATTTACGTTACTTAATGGAAAACAATTAAAATTCAATCTGGATGTGATTTGATATTATAAGAAAATTTAATCAGCTATTAATTAAATAATCATTTCAGAACATAAAAAGCATTAAATAATTATGTTCATTGAAGCATTCAAATAATTTTTACATCATATTTTTCTGAAAACTTAAATTATTAGTCATCTTTTCAACTAATTCTGAAAAAAATTAAAATGTATGCACATTTAATTTCGAAAATTTCATTCAGATACTCATTTCACAACACCAAAAACAGTTTGAAAATTATTTAACTGGAATAGGGATATTTTGAATATAAATGAACTTCTATTCATAAAGATTATAGCCAATATTTAATTACGTAACCTTTAAATAAATGATCAATGTATGTTAACTAATTAGAGAAAAATTAAAATTCAATTTTTATGTAATTTAATATTGTGAAAAAAATAAAGCAGCTAATAATTAATAAATCAGTTCACAAAATAAAAAGCATTCAACTATAATTTTAATTGAATCATTCAAATAATTTGTACTTAATTTATTTTTCAAATTTAAACTTTCATTTCTGGAAATTGAATTGATTAATAACCTTTCAAAGTAATTCCAGAAACTGTACGTTTTAATAGAATCATTTTATTTATAATTAATTAGCTTGCAACATAAAAAGCATTCAACAGTTATTTTAATTGAAACATTTAAATATAATTTTTACATTCTATATATTTATTTCATTTGAAAATGCATTTCTATAAATTCAATTTATTATAGACCTTTAAAACTAATTTCAGCAAAAATCAATATATATGTACATATTAATTTGTCATTTCAAAACATAAAAAGCAATGAACAGTTATTTTAATTAAAACATTCCAATCATTTTTACTTTATATTTTTCTGAAAAATTGAATTATTATTAACCTTTTAAATTAATTTCATAGAAAAGTAAATAATCAAGTTATTTACTTAATTTAAACAAATTTAAATTTAATCTTTATCTAATTTAATATTGTGAAAAAAATGACTCAGCTAATAATTAATTAATCTGTTGACAACATAAAAGGCATTAATCTATCATTTTCATTCAAACATTCAAATAATTATTACTTCAAATTTTTTTGAATTTTCACTTTTATTTCTGAAAATATGAGTTATTAGTAACCTTCTATAGTAATTTGAGGAAAAATTAAAACGTATTTAGATATAGTTTTGAAAATTAAATTTAGATACTCATTTTACAAAATCAGGCACATTTGAAAAATTATGTAATTGTAATAAGGGTATTATGAATATAAATACATTTTTATTATAAAAATTATATCCAATAATCATATAACCTTAAATTAAATGATCAATTTATGTTACTTAATTAAAAAAAATGTTAATCTTTATTTAATTTAATATAGTGACAAAAATTAAGCAGTTACTAATTAATTAATCATTTCACCAGATAAGAAGCTTTAAACTTTAATATTCATTGAAAGTTTCAAATAATTTTTACTTTTTTTTTTAATTTGAACATTCATTTCTGATAATTTGATTTATTAGTGGCAACCTTTTAAACTAATTCAAGAAAATGTAAGTTTTAATAGAATCAGTTAATAATTAATCAATCAGCTCACAAAATAAAAAGCATTAAACAATTATTTTCATCGAAACACATCAATTAGATAACCCTAAAGTAAATAATCAATTTATGTATTTTACTGAAACAAATTAAAATTCAATCTTTATATAATTTAATACTGTGAACAAAATCACTCAGCTAATAATAATTCAATCAGTTCAACAAATAAGAAGCATTAAACTATAATTTTCATTAGAACATTAACATAATTTTGACTTTACATCTTTCTTTTTAATTTCTACTTTCATTTTTAAAAATTTGATTTATTCCTAACCTTTAAACTACTTGTAAAAAATATAAATTCAAATAGAATCAGTAATAATTAATTAATCACTTCATAACATGAAAAACATTACATAATTATTTTCATGAAAACATTCAATTAATGTTTACTTTATGTTCTCCATTAAATTTGAAGTTGCATTTCTATACATTTAATTTATTAATAACCTATTAAACTAATTTCAAAAGAATTAAAATACATGTACATGTCATTTTGAAAATTGAATTCAGATTATAGTCATCTCACAACGTCACAGACATTTAAAAAGAATAAATAATTGCAATAGAGGTATTTTAAAGAAAAAATAAACTTTTGTTACAAAAATAAAAGCCCATTATTCAATTATATAACCTCAAAGTAAATAATCAATTTATGTTACTTAATTGAAAATCAATTTAAATTCAATTTTTATTTATTTATAAACATTTTTTAACCAAATTAATCGACAAATAATTAATTAAATTGTTTACATAGAAAGAATAAAACTACTATTTTTATTGTAAAATTCAAATAATTTTTACTTTATATTTTTTTAAACTTGAAATTTCATTTCTGAAAATTTGAATTATTAATAACTTTTTATACTGATTTTCGACAAAATTAAAATATAATATTTAGATATCATTTTGAAAATTGAATGCAGATACTCACTGAAGCATTAATCTATAATTTTCATTGAAACATTCAAATAATTGTTATTTTATATATGTTTTAAATTTGAACTTTCATTTCTAAACATTTGATTTTAAACTGAATCCAGAATATTTAAGTTTTAATAGAATCAGTTATTAATTAAAATAATTTTCACATTATATATACGAGTATGTTTATTTGTTTGGAATTACATTTCTACCCATTTAATTTAATAATAATCTTTAAAAATAATTTAAAAAAAATTAAAATATATGCGCATATCATTTTGTAAATTTAATTCATATACAATAGTCATTTCACAACGTCACAAAAGCTTAAAAAAAAAATTAATCAATCAGTTCACGAAATAAGAAGTATGGGATTGAATTCCCAACTCTCACCTCGACGAGCTTTGCTTTTTCTTAGACATATTACTCTCAGTCCATTATCTAACTTTCCTGCTCCAGGCTTGCCCTTCAGTAGAATCGATTTCAATATTTAGACTTTCTCGTAAGATACTTGCGCGATTTCCCTTCCAAAAACAAGAATCGAATCACCGACCGATATTGCTCTTTCTCCATTTTTCTAAAATCTGCAGACACGACAGCTTACACACGCGGTCAAAACAAAACTACGAGTCCGATTCGGCTGAAACGTGGACAGCAGCCGTCTAGGAAAATGTACTACACGATAGTAAATTTCTCTTGCGATATTGGCGCCATCGGGCGGTGAGGCTAAGTACTTATCGGACGTGAGGCTAAGTACTTATCGGACCACCCTCGTAGTATAGTGCATTTATATGCCAGAGTAAGTAAAACCGGTGATGCTGAATGAGCAAGGTATTAAAATGAAAATCTATTAAGATTAGAAGTGTCCACTGGTGGAAAATCATTATTTCCCTAATAGTTACGATAGATTCAACTACAAAAATAATGATTGACCACCATATATGAGTGGAAATCATATCAAAAACCGTTTTTGGCACAATCAGTCGCCGTGGCCAACCATTCTGTATTTTGACATTATTGTTAATTTCTTTTAATATAAATTATCTAATATTTTTAACGCTGAATTGACTATGATCATTTGAATTTTTATAAGAATAAAATGCAAAACGAGTTTGAAGGAAGCAAGAAACTGTTTTATAAATGGACGTCGATCATTATGAAGGGACGTAAAAGTACAGAGTTTGTCAACAGGAGAAATAGCAAGGGTGAAATGCTATATGATACAGACGGGACACTAGACGCTTTGAAAGACTCTTTTAAGAAATTATTGTAATGTGAAGCTATATAGGGCACCACAACTGCGATATAGAACACGATGCGTTAGAAAACTCAATTGAGAGACTCTGTCCCTCTGTGGTGTTAGGGATATAATGCTTAAATACGTTGGCGAGTACATACCTCACAGGTTGTGCGAATTTATAAATTTATGTATCGAGATGGGAGAAGTTCTAGATAACTGAAGAAAAGCGATTACTGTACCAATATACAAAGGAAAGGGAGATAAAAGCAACTGCAATAATGACAGAGGTATCAGCTTATTAAGTACCGTAAGTAAACTATAGAAAAATACTTATTTGTAGGATAATAAAAATAACAGAAGGAAAGATATGGAAAGTTCACAGTGGATTTATGCCAGGAAGATCATGTACGGATCAAAAAGAAAAAAGTTTGAGAGTAGGGAAAAAAGTTCTCTCTGCATTTATTGATCTAGAAAAAGCCTTTTACAAGGTGGATAGAAGTAAACTTTGGGAAGTTCTGAAAGAGTACGGTGTCAATGGATGGCTCCAACAAGCAATAAAAACCATATATACTGGTAACAAAGCGAGTGTAAGGGTTAATGGGAAACTGAGTGACTGGTTCGATAATATGCAAGGTGTTAGACAAGGATGCGTTATGTCGTCATGACTATTTATTATATTCGCGGACAAGTGTTTAAGAATGGCCCTCTTCGACGAAGAAGGTGTTGATCTCGAGGGAGTGAGGGTACGTGGGTTAGCTTTCGCAGATGATAAGGTTATTATGGCAGAGTCAATCAAAGACTTTCAAAGAATGTTGAACAAACTGAATACAAGAATGAGGAACATGGACCTCAAAATTAACGTAAATAAAATAAAAATTGTGGTGTTTGAAGGAAAAGGGGAGAAAACAATGTGCAAATTGTTTAAAATTATGAGAGAATAGAACAAATTGATAAGTACGTAATCTTGGTAGCCTCTTCACTGGTGACGGAAAGATAGGCGTATAAACGAGGGTAAGAAAATTATCGGTAGAGCAGGGCCCATTATCAGAAGTAAAAATATATCAAGTAAAGATAAAAGGGCAATATATAATTCTATATTTATACAGACTTTGCTGTACGCTAGCAAGACGAGAACCTATAAAGAAAAGGATGAGGGTAAAATTAACGGGATTAAAATGAAATTCTTGCACATGACATGCAGCAAAACATTGATGGACAAAGTGAGTAATGAGACAGTCCTCAAAGAATGTAGTGTAGAGGAGACACTAGTTGACATATGTGGAAGAAATTCTTTGAGATGGTTTGGGCATGTTGAGAAAATTAAAGATTGGCATGAAACCTCTGCGCACAATATGTGGGAAAACACTGATGGACAAAGTCCGAAACGAGATAATCCTTAAAGAATGTGGTACAGGAGAGACACTAGTTGACATATGGGAAAGAAATCAGTCAAGCTGGTTCGGACATGTTGAAAGTATGAAAGATGAACGACTGACCAAGCAGGTGTATAAAGGTAAAGTAACTGGCAGAAAGCCCACAGGTAGACCGCCGAAAGAATGGTTGGAATCTGTAGATGAGACATTAATCTGAAGAGACATAAGAAGCCACAGAAACACAAGAGCTCGCATGAAAAAATGCATGGACGTGAAGGAAGCTAGAGTAGTAAGCCAGGAGATTTGGCGACAAATAGTTTATAAAAAGAATGTGATTAGAGTGAATTACGTCTGAAACAAAGACCTTGGATACTAATGGGCCCAAGTGGGGAACTATACATAACCGAAAGGGAAATTGCCTAATGGTATAATAATGATAACTTTATATACTTAATATCAGCATTAGCCTACGTGCGTAGTTATAGGAGATAAAGTTTAGAAGGTTGATGGCTATAAAACTGCGCATCAGAACATGTACACTTATAGCAATGTGAATTTATCCTAACTTCATGTATTGAGAAAACGGGTGAAGAACTTAAAATATATTACATTCTATACATAAAACACGCTAACGCGCTGTTGTCGAATGGCACCTGCCCGCCAGAAATTGATTTTCCTCTGCAGCAGCATCAGCGTGCCATGAAGCGGTTAACAGTGGAATTACAAAATTCTGGTAAAATTTCCATTGTTCTGCTTTTTTATACTTACCATGTGAATTGGATTACAGTAAATTTTGTTATTTCAAAGAAACCTGGTAAAAGTGCATGATAATATCGGTTATAATGTTGTTAAAATTTACCACGTTAATCACTGGTATTTTTATGTTCACTGATTCCTGTGGCAATATTACACTTTTACGGTAAAATTGATACAAATATTGTAAAACTGCACTGTTAATTGCTGCAAGTTCACAATAAACTTGTAGAATTAACGCATGAATCATAGTAAAACGTTTACAAACCAACTTGCAATTTTCAACCGTTTTTTTACTGTGTACCATGAAATTATAGTTTTAGTAAAGAGCTTGAATAGTATTTAAATTTAATCTCAATTATATAATTTCATTTTCCTTTCGAGGTCAGGTTTCACTGATTTTCTTACGTTCACTCGACACTTCACGTGCATATGAAAATCTGGCTATCGTACGGTGCTTCCGAACCCGCAATATGTGCTCTTTTTACACTTCGGCATAATTTTATAAAACTTAATTAATATTTATTAAACATCAAAAGTTTACACTGAAATTCACGTGTCAATTAAGTAGACAACAGAACCACTCTGATACTCTGGGCCATGAAATCAGCCCTACCTGGGCCAGATCATGCCAGCCCGATCGAGGCCAGATGTGTAATAGGGAAAATATATGTCAATTTCTGCGAGGGTCTTTGGTTAAAAATGTATTTTTTTTTACTAAAAAACGATCTATTTTGTTAAAAATTCATGTTTTTTGGTGGAACAATTAGCTTTCTTGATTGGAAATTCATCTGTTTTGTTCAAATGCAACATTTTTATTTAGAATGTTATGTATTTTGGTCTGATGAAACGTTATATTGTCTCTTGAAATTTTTAATCGTTCAGTGAAACGTTTCATTCAAAGTAAAAAATTGATCTAAAATCATTTTTTAACAAGAGTTTGTATATATTTTTCAATATTTTAGAATATTTTTCACAACATTCATTGGGGACACCCGATTACAAATAGAGTGTATAGATACATGGACGTAGATCCTACACATTGGAAAGGACACATACGTAGCGGTGACGGTCGCGGCGTCGACAAAATGGCGGTAATAAGGGGTGTCAGGAAAATGGCTGCCCTGATGAACCCTGAATCGCGGCATTACGGAACTGATTGCGAGACTTTGGACCAGGGGGTGGGCTTGAGGGATGGGGTGGTTTCGGGCTGGGAGGAAGAGAGGAACCACTGGGGTACGGGAACGACGCGGTCACGTACCGCCAGGAGTAGAAAGGGTGGGTTTCGAACCGCCACCTCGAAGGAAGGGGTTATAGAGTTAGTTAGCGACGTGTGATGTCATGATGTGTGAGAGAGAAAGACACACTGGAGAAAATTACTCTGCGGTTGAGAGAGATGGCGAAAGAAGCTCGCTAATATTGGGGGTGGGGGTTGGAAAGGGGTGAGAATGATAGAGGGAATCAGAGAGAGAGAGAGAGAGAGAGAGAGAGAGAGAACTGTGCCTGCAGAGCATGCGAGGTTAGGAATGCCAAATTGTCCCCGGAATCCTCGCGGAATTACCCGGGGAAATTATGATCCGATTAGGGCCCGTTCATTACCGAGATTCAAAATCGCGCGTGCACGGAATATATCACACCTTTTCCGAGTTCAGATAGCATGGAAAAGGTGAAATTGGCACGTGCGGGTAGACACAATGTGTTTGAGTACGTTGGAAGAAGAACGACTCTCGTGAGAGCCAATTGCACACAAGTAGTATCATTTTTTAAAAGCTTTTATTTAACCTACTGTGTGGGTTTATATTATAGTCATTATCTAAAGTAAAACATTTTTCCGCAATCTTTGTTTGACATGAGTTTGTGTATATTTTTTTAATATTTCAGAATATATTCCACAATATGACGTATGGTGAATTTGTGAAGATCTTTGCGTGCGGTGATTAAAGGTCATTTGACGCGGCTCGATAAGGCGAACAAATACGTCAGATATCGTAATGTAGTATTCCTAATATAACGAAAGTCGATGAATCTCGAAGACGCGAACAAATACACTAGATATAATCTTGTTGTATTTTGAATATCTAAACAGTTTTTCTCACATAAACATGGCAAAAAATTATTATTTTAATTTCTAAACTTAAAAAAGAAAACCACTTCTAATTAGGCGATCTTGCTCAAAGTCCTATCAGACTTTTTTCATGACCCTTTGTTCTTTTGCTTTTCGAGATATGGTGAACAGAAAGAAGTTACATACACACAAACGCAAGCTTAAAAAAAATGGATTTTCGAACTCCTGGGGTTAAATTATATGGAAATATATTGAAAAGTATATTGGAAAATTCAAGTAATTAAAAACCTCCTTCTATCAGGAAGCATAAATATTACTTTCTAACAAAATTGTTGAATTTTCAGCAAACTAATTAAATTTTCAACCAGATAATACAATTTTTAACCCAAAAGATGAATTCCTAACCAAAAATATAATAGTAGACTTTTCCACCAAAAATAATTATCTTCAAACCAAAAGAAATAAGTTTTCAATTAAAATTATGAATGTTAGGAATAACAAGGATTATTTTAGAAAATTCCAAATTTTCAGATGGAAGAAAAATTCGAATTTCCCTATATTGGGATATAACCCTCTATAGCTGTGGATGTTATTAATATGCTAATTAATTGATTATTGTTTCCTCATAGAGGAAGGTTTGTAATGACCTAAATTTTAAAATCTACTTTTTTGGCATATTTCGATATAATTCGGCCCCAAGTGTTCGAAAGTACATTTTTTTTATATCTCCGTATGTGTGTATAGCTTTTTTCTGTTCATCATATCTCGGAAAGTAAAAGAGCTAAGATCATGAAATTTGGACGAATTGTAGCTTTGATTGATATTCATATCTGTTACAATTTTAAACCAGATCGGCAATACAGAACATGCTTTTTTGCGCTTAGAGATTAAAAAAAAATTACCTTGTTCATATAAGAAAAAATTGTTTGATTCTGAAAATACTACAATACGGTATCCAGTGTATTTGTTCGCGTCTTTGAGACCAATCGATCGACTTATTGTTGGAACTTCTATGCATTGCCAGTACTGATTTATTAAGTTTCAAACAATTATTTTGTCCGGTTCATATAAGAATTTTTCTTTTTTTGATATTCAAAATACGACAATACTATATATGCTGTATGTATTCGTGTCTTCGATATGCACCAGTTCGTTCAACCTTTTATGACCCACCAGTACCGATTTATGAAGTCTTAAAAATGGTTTATTCTATTTATATGATAAAAACACTTTTGAAATTCGAAATTCAACAATATTATATGCCTTCTGCATTTATTTGCGTCTTCATGATGCATTCGATCGACCTATTGTTGATCCTTTTATGATTTATTAGTCCCGATTTATAAAGTTGAGAAAAAAGTTTATACTGTTTATATGAGAAACAAGTTGTTCATATTAGGTATACTGCAGTACTGTATATGCTATATTTGTTTTCGTTTTTGAGACGCATTGATTGCCCAATTGAAAAAGCTTTCATGATCTCTTATGATCTAGCAATGCCGATTTATAAATTAAAAAAATATATTGTTTATTTTATCGATATGGGGAAAAGTTTTTAAATATTGGGAATGCAACAGTAATGTATATGACATATTTGTTCGCGTCTTCGAGACGCATTGATTTCCCAAATTAAGAACCTTTCGTGACCTACCATAACCTACCAATATCGTTTTCAAAATTTGTAACAAAAATGTTTATATTGTTCATAAGAAGATTTTCTTACATTTGGAATATAACAGTACGGTAAGTTAAGAAGTTGTTAATTGTAACAGATCATATCGATTGACATTTCAGTGGGCTCTCGGATTTTCTGATACTAAAATTTTCGGTAAGACAGAAACATAAGCCTGAAACATATTTAAAATATCCATTTTTGTCTTCTGTCAGGGAAAAACCTCCCTCTAGGAGGAGGCAAAATTCTCATTATATGAGCATAAATAAATACACCTACAGTGAATACATCCATGGTACTTTGCTAGAATATAATTATTATATTTAATTATTTATGTATGTTTATTTATATTAATAAAACGGTCGACTCTAAACGTACTGACCTGACAAGGGGAAGGGGGCGTGGCTCCTGAAAATTTCTTCGAAACTCAGTTTTTAAATTTCATTGTGCATGTAGATTAGGGTGGTCCAAATTTTTTTTGCTTAATTTTCATGCATATCACCCGGAAATTTGTTCGAATCTACACAAAAATAAATCCATTTTTTTTGCTTAAAAAATAAATTATACTTAGAGGTGGCGCAAGCCTCATGAAGTTTAACACGTATTTCCGCTAAGAAAAAAGAACGTTTTTGTAAATTTCATTCAGAATCGTCAATAATGGCTGAATCGAGTTAAAACTTGACATTTCTCTTCACAATGAGCCGTATAATGTGAATACATAAAATAATACTTTCATACTCATAACAAGATGTTAACATAAATTGTTTAAACAATTTTTTTTTTTTTTTAGCCATGTTCTCTTAGAATGGAGTTAGGAAGTCAGGGGTTTTTCCAAAATTGCCTACTTTTTATCCAATTTTCAATTAAAGTGAAGTAAATAAATAATTAAAGTTAAGAAATTCATTTTTAAACAGTTTATCATTATTTTTAATAATATTAAATTTGAATAATAGTAGAAAAATGCAGTTTTTTTGTTGTTGAAAATTTCCACTATTTGTCTACTTTTCACTCGGAATGAGTTAATGTTTAATTCAGTTTAGCAAAGATAATGTTTTAAACAAATCATTATTATTCATAACTATCTTCTTCTTCAGGAATACTAGATTGTTGCGATTTCTTCTGAAATTTTTAACTTTTTACCCACTTTGTTATTTAGTGAAGTAATAAAGTAATGTCGATGGTTATGACTTGGATGCGACATAAAAACTGGCACTCGACAGTTGCTATTCATGACAATTCATGACAGGCATGAGAATCGGATCGTTACGTTTAAAATATACCACAAAGTGAAAAACTGACTACACTCAACTCCCGATATAAGAGCGGTTTCGGGCAAAGCTTCCAGTGACCTTGATTGTCCAGGGAATTCAAACGTAAACAGGCAGGGAAACATGAGCCATTTCTGTTGGATTTGGACGCATGAAGCAGCCTGATGCAACTAATTCGGTGCGGCCCTCATTCTGTTCGTCACGATTGACTAAGCACCGCCTTTCTCTCGATCCCGCGGCTACCCTTATCGGAAACTGCGGAGGACATCAGTTCTAGGAATATCGTGAACCGCGGGTTCTTATATCGGGAGTTGAGTGTACTTTTTTGCAAAGAAGGTATGCCTAACTATATATTTTTTTCATTATATGTATGGAATAAGACAATAGTTCGACATTTTTTGCAATCCAAGTTCATGTTTGTGTTAAATTTGCTAAATCTCGGTAAAAATTTGAAGAGTAATTGAAGAAGTGTTCAAAAACTTGTAAAAACTTGGTTGGCCTCATTATTAAGTGTTAGATTGCTGCAAATGTATCTTATCTTTGACTCGTTTGTGTGGCCGTTTAATTTCTCGAAAACGTTTCTCAAGAGCCACTTAAATCATGGATGGATGCATCACTCGTCTTCGAATATTTCAGGCGAATAAAATATCCGACCACTTGATCGTCCGAGATCGTGGAAGATAGCAGTCGAGTAGAAGGGTGCTTGAATGCTTAAACTGCGCGAAAAATGTCGCGATGACGACATGAAACGCTCTCGAGTTTATAGCCACTCATTCGAATAAAAATTAGCAGAAGCCTTCGGGCTCTTGATAATTTTTATTTTTGAAGAGAATTTTTCTGAAGTGCGTTTTTATACATTTAATCATTGAGCAAATAATTAAGGTTAATTATGTATTTGTTTCCATGTAGGATGAGCGAATGAAGAAGAAGCAGGGTGGCCGTAGGTCAGAGAAAACCTGAAAATCAGGGAAAAGTCAGGAAATTTTATTGCTAGGGAAAATTAAGAGAATTTGTATAAGAGCTACTTAATACAACTGTAAAGGGTAATTAATTCTGATCTATGAATATTAATTGTCAGAGAAAAATAAGGGATTTTTAAAAATAAAGTTTTGCGAACACCCTGATGTAATATTCTTTTCAGTAATTTATTTGTCTTGAACTTCTATTTCTATTTTTCTTTTTGCTTTTGCTTCTTTCTGACGATTATATTTTTAGTTAAAAATGGTATTACTTGGTTGAGGATTCAAGTATTTTGTTGAAAATTCATCTTTCTTGGTTGAAGCCAACTATTTTTTATTTACAATTGACCTATATGCTTTCGTTGAAATTACTATAACAATATTTGTTGAAATTTTATCATCTTCGGTGGAAAATTAAATTACTTATTTAAGGTTAACACACTTTGTTGAACAATCATTCTTTTGTTGAGGATTCATCATTATAGTTAAAAATTCATCTCTTTAGTTCTTTTTTCTTTATTCATAATGTGTCCCCTAAGGGTTTACATGACTTCCATTTCTTACAATACTTCTGTCCACATATTTTCTAGAAGTGATTCGTCGTACGGTGGAGAGTCATTGTTGTAACGTCAGTCCCACCAAAACTTCTGTTACAGGGTAGGGGGGCCTCAGAATTATCGTAAATAAAACAAAGGTAATGGTGTTTGAGGGGAAAAGTGAAAAAACAATGTGCTACATTGTCCTAAATGATGAGATTAGAAAAAGTTGTCAAGTACGTATATCTGGTTAGCCTATTCACTAGCGACGGAAAAATAGATGGGGATTTAGATAGGCGCATAAATGAGGGTAAGAAGGTTATCGGTAGCGGCTGACTGGAATTTCGAAGTCAGAGTGAGAGTGGGGGAAGCGTCTCGGCGAGCTCGAGCAAGAACAAGGGGAAGCGGTCTTATTCGTAGCGGTCTTATTGATAGCTTTGACTGTATTTCGTATTTAAAAATATGATTGAAGGGGCTAGCTTCAGTTTCATAACACTCTGAGGGGGGAGGGGGGCATCGAAATGTCACAAATTTTAACAAGAGAGACAGGTGAGTCAAAAATCACTAAAAATAACGTCACGTAATATGTGGACGCTCCCTTTGAAGTCATTAAACACTTCCAAAATTCATGTAAACGCATTTACATTTATGAAGCAAGAATCGTTCACACTTAAACTTCTGAGAAAATTCGCCGATTTTTCACTTTCCAGAGCTTAAGTAAATTCATCTAAAAACAATATCAATTTTGTCCGAAGTTAAAAATGTATCTTCCTGTTTTACACAATTCACTAAATTTACATTCTTCATTAATTTCTTAAATCGCGACACATGCTTTTTTGCGTCAAAACGCAAAAAAGTCATCTCCAAAGAGCACGGATTTAGTGAGTTTTTTGTATTGAACATAGCCATACTAAAATTGCACTATTTCATGCCAAAATGCCTCACTTCTTGTGCCTGTATCGCATCAAATATTCATTTAAGGAAATGTTAATAGCGTCGCATGCGAAATTCGGAATACATTTTTCTCGGTGTACAACGTCACTAAAATATTTGTTTACGTTTTTTTTACTACTTTGAATTTATTGCTGAAGTTGGAATTTTCAACGATATCGATTGAAGGATCAAGTGTGGCCGGATTTTCCACCAATCACAGCTTAGGCATAAGTGATTCTTACATAGAAATGAGAATTGTAAAAAATTAATTAAAATAATGTTAAAAGAGGTTTTTGTGAAATCTAATAAGCGAAAATCTTACCAATGTAACTTTATGGCAATGCAGTGTTTTGAAACCAATCCAAACTGCGCAAGTACAGATTGAAATGGTGGCATAACCTCGCTTTTTCACAATTTGAAACTAGATCATCATTTTTTATAATTCTTCTATAAAAACAATAATTTGAGAAGTAAAATTCCTAGAGGGACTTTAACATAACTTTCCATAACGTCTTGATAACAATTTTTGTTATAAATCAATCGCACATTGACTTCAATATTGAGCACACGGTCAACTTTCATGTAAGGTGATTTCAATTTGAATGAGGGTTTTCGAGCATCCAATTTTTAAACAACTTTTTCCCCCTAAAGAACTTAACGGAAAAAATGTACGAATCACTCTGCGTTTAGCTTAAAATTAAATATTCAAAACTTATTTTATCTACAATTTTGTAACAACCCTATCGATTTTTGTATACAGAATTTTCGAAAGAGTTGCATCTCACCTTTTAGCACCACCAGCATCTGGAGAGACGATGATGCTGTTTCGCCACTCGACAATATTTTCCTTGATCCACTTGAGAACAGCAGGTTCAGCGAACAAATTGTCGACTGGAATGTCAAAGAAGCCTTGGATTTGACTGGCATGTAAGTCCATTGTTATTATATGATCTGCTCCAGCCACCGAAAGCATGTTTGCTACAAGTTTGGCAGAGATGGGCGCGCGGCTCTGTAAAATAGATCAATTTTTAAGTTTCTAGCAGATCGTACGAGTCCTTGAAGTCCATTTGCAACTAGGAATCTCCTGCAAGTTCAAAAATCTCCGGTTAATTTTTAAAGTGCCTCTTCTGCAACTTATGTCGAGGACACAAAAAGGAAGCGAACCACGACTTACGAAGGGAATCAAACTTATTTTGTTTAGTTTATCAAATCCGCCACTATCGCTAAATTCCAGAGTGGCCTACAGGAAGTTTATTAGTCGACTTTTTGTCTAGAAAAAAGAGACGCTTTTTTTAGAGGGGACAAAATATAAATACAATGGCCGAGTGTTGGAAAACGTGAGCAATGTATGTATTAATAAGAAGATAAAGTAGGGCAAATCTCGTTGCAAATGCACCCCAGTTAAGACTCGATGGGAACTGTGAGTGAAGCAGTATCTTTTGAGTTATTCAGGAAAAACGAACACAGTGCATTCAAGATTTACGGATGGTTATTTTTTTAAACTAGGATAAAGAGATGCCAAACTAAAGAAAAACTTGAAAAATAAGTTAGTTCTACGTACAAAATGTTAAAAATTCATACTGCTAGTCGTATAATGAGTATTATTTAAACCTCAAGGCAACCATGGTGCATATTTTCGTAATGCTAAGTAGCCTCTTTCATTTCCATAGGGCCCAGTTAAAGATTCTTACACTTACAATTAGGCTTTTGAAATTCTGAGCAGGCACTATTTTTCTACAATAAAAATATTAGTTGGAAAAATATTTTACTCTCATTATACGATACGTTGCTGAAAAATGAGTGATTCGTCTGACAGAAATTTACGATTCAGAAATGCACTGTGTAGAACGATTGTAATATTGAAACTGTAGAATTAGCATTCTATTATCTAAAATTGGCTGTAACGGCACAAAAAGCTGGTTTAATGTTAAGACCTTGTTTTCAAAATCGCCGAGAGAAATGCTGTTTAGTATTTAAAAAAAGTCCGTTTTACTGTATATTATTTTTAATTACTTGAGCGCTACTATCGACGATTAATCAACTTGAAGATTAGTGCACTTACACAATAATATAGTTCACGTCACATAGTAATTAGTACCCAACGAACAAACGTACATGTATACCCCAGGCTAAACTAGAATGTACACATAGTGCAATTATATTAATATTTTGCCCTCTCATTCAAATGACAATGTGCTTCTGAAAAAAAAAGATACTTCATTCACTCGTGAGGGTACCATTGTGCTGTGTAGCAAAGGTTTTAGAAGTTTTGTTAGTCCTAAGAAGATAACTGCCGGACGAATTACGGAGAAAATCAAAGAAATTACAAATCTAATGCTCATTGAAACTATCATTGCAAACGATTCACTCGAAAATCTTTCTGCTCTTCATACTCACTGTCGACAGGTCGGGCACAAATTCCTGAAAATACCCATCTTGTCAGAATCTTGTTCAAATCATGCTTTTTAAGGTCATGTGACGAGTGGATCACATGACCGGCTTCCTACCTTACCGACACTTTTTTTATTTGTAAACTTATTTTCACACAAATAGCCACACCGAGTTGAAAATTTGGGATAATAAATAAGAAGCACTAAGAAATGCGGGTCTGGTCCTAAATTTTTATAATTACGAAAAAAGTTTTACTGTAAATAATTTTTTTTTTTGCTTTTTTCATCATTATAAAAATTTAGGACCAGAGCCGCGTTGCTTAGTGCTTCTTATTCATTATCCTAAATTTTCAACTCGATGTGGCTATTCGTGTGAAAATAAGTTTACAAATAAAAAAAGTGTCGGTAAGGTAGGAAGCCGGTCACGTGACCCACGCGTCATATAGCCTTAAACCATTTCCTCAAACGAAACAAAAAATCTAAATAATTTAATTAAAAGTATCCTCATACCAGTATCAAATAGTTTCATCTTATTATTCATTGTTCGAGTGACGATGATGTCCCCATACTTTACCCCTAGCCCCCCTACTTTCCGCTACTTCCCCTCCCATCACCAACTTATTCCACCACTACTTCCCCCTCTTCTCACTTCCTCAGCTAACATTCCTCTTTCCTTACTACCATTCGCCTGCCTCACTTCCCCTCCCCTGCTCACCCGCACCACGCTACTATCTCTCCCTTCACTTCTCTTCAGTATCAGCCCTCACTACCAATCATTTCTTCTGCTTCCCCTCACTACCAATCATTTCTGCTACTTCTCCTCACTTCCCATAACTTCCCAACCTCATTACCACTTACTTTCCCCAATCCTAATTCTCCCTTACTTCCCCCATTATTTCCTCTATTTCTCACCCCCTCGTTTCCCTTAATTCCAATCCTCTTATTTCCCCTCACTACCTCTACTACCATTCGTCTAATTTCCCCTCACTCCCCAACCCTCACTTCTCCTTATCACACTTTTCTTACTTTTCCTTCCCTGGTTTTCCCTAGTTCTCCTACTTTCCCTTCCTTAATTCCCATTCTCCCACCCTACCGAAACTACAAGGGGCTACGAAACCCTAAAAATGATGAAAAAAAGTGTTCAGGAAACCCTAAAAATGACGAATAAAAAGTTTTCTGTAAACTGTAAAGAAAAGTCGAGTGCAATAACTTTCCGATTGGAAATGCTTGAGGCTCAACGTGAGCTTGTTCACCCATTTCTATTTCTGGAATAAAGTTTATCCTTAGGGTACCTAATTTTCCAGAGAAATTTGCAAGACAAGGCCGATTAGCATCAACAATTTCGTTGATCCTAAGAATCGCAACCGCAATTCGCAGTAAGTCGCAATCAGGGTTTGTAAACTGCCTGACGAGTTGTTTTTGAGCAGAACAATTTGATTTGGTGTGCGGAAAACAAGAGATTATACGCACGGCAATCGGCACTGATTATGGATGCTGCTTGAGGCGAAGAAATAAGGATCGTGCACTTAGCGAGCAACTACCTTGAATATTGGACGCCTTAAGTATTTCTTCCCTTGATTTATAGAATCATTGTCGATCGTGCCTATGAGAGATCGTAAATCCTCGAATCGTGGCCAACTGGGCACCACCGGATAAGTGTCTTGGGCAACAAGAAGACGCTCCTCGCTCACCTGAAGAGCAGGTGCAGTCACGAACTCTGTTATTAAATTTCAAACAACGATAATCCACCGTCTTCTAGTTACTCCCGTTCACAGCTATTTATATTACTTCACAGAAAAAACTCTGGTTTCCATCAGAACCAATCTTTGGTTACTAAGGAGCTGCAAAAAAAGAAACCCCTCTTGCTGAAAAGGAACCAAAAGCGATGATTGGCTTCAAAGGAAAACCAATTTTTAAAGACTTTTTCCAAAGAACCTGTTTTTCGCTTTGCCTACATTGACATTCTATCTAGTTAATAACACAACTTGTATGGAAACCTGTAAAAATAAAGGCATATCATTTGCTTTACCGACAAATTCTGTAAATCCCTAACTTACAACCAGATTTTGCAAGCGGTTGGTTTGTGAATGCAGCTTTATGTTGTTCTATTGAAGTGTTCTCGAAAGGAACCCCTTTTTATCTCCACATGCTTCCATTGGAGTTAATGCATGGACAGCCAACACTTAGCGTCACTGCTATTGTTCCCACGTTTTTTGATTATTAAACACAATATAAACATTTTATTGAAAACCCGGCTCTGTGTGCTTCTAGATATGATTATGTAGATGACGTATGCAAAAAATTAGACAAAAATATTCAACCGTGCGGCCTCAAAATTCAGAACTGATTACACATTCTGATAAAGGGCCTTAAACCAGTGAACACCCAGTTTTTTTCGATGTTTATAGAAAAATATCAGCTTTATTCATTTAAATCTTTATTTTTCGTGCTTAGATCCTCAGCCTAATAACACTGTTATTAACAGTTATTTTTAAAGTCAGGATTATTTTTAGAGCGTCCTTTTTCAAAGTCAATATGCGTACTATTTTAATTTGCAAACTTCAAACTGATAAATAAAATTGTGACATTTGATTCTCATTTCGATTCAGTTTAAAATCTAGAAAAGAGTACTAAAATTTTACTCATCGTGCATCAAACTAAAGTGGGACTATTTTTTTAGGGTACTGTTTCAATATCGACCAGGAGCCTTAGAATATTTTTTTTACAATGAAATTATAGAAATGCGGACTTCATAGCCCAAAATTCTCTCAAAACAGGGGAAAAAACAGATTTTCAAGAAAAAAAAGGAAATAAATTTTTTCTAATAAAATTTCAAGTCAAAATCAAGAAAGATACATTCTTAACAAAAAAAGGACTTTCCTATCAAATGGTTTAATTCTTACCAAAAAAGAAAGATTAAAATTCAACCAAAAACTGTTCAATTTTCAAGTCAAGAAGACGAATTTTTTAGAAGACAGTTGAATTTTCAACAATAAGTTGATTTTCAACCAAGAAAGATGACCTTTCTACCATAAAAGATGAATTTGTTACCAAAAGACGCATTTTTAACAAAATAGCTGCATTCTCGACTAAAAATATGATTTTTTTAAACAAAATAGTTTAATTTTCAACAAAATAGTTGAATTTTTAACCAAGCAATTGAATTTTCAACCTACCAAGATGAATTTTCAACCAAAAAGTTTAATTTTCTACCAAAAGACGAATTTTGAACAATA
Organism: Andricus grossulariae; assembly: GCA_011634705.1. NCBI lineage: Eukaryota > Metazoa > Arthropoda > Insecta > Hymenoptera > Cynipidae > Andricus > Andricus grossulariae. Next base: position 5,368,350 of record JAABKJ010017545.1, read on the forward strand.
CACGTGAATTTTCAAGCAAATAGTTGAATTTTCAATCACAAAAGATAAATTTTCAACCAAAAAGATGATCCAGATCCATTACTAAGAATATCAGATTTTAACCAAAAAAGGAATGTTTACATTTTTAGGTAAAAAAAAAATTAATTTGCCACAAAAACAAACAAATTTTCAAACAATGATATTAATTTTCAACTAAAATTTCGAATGTTCGAAAAAAATGAATTTTTAACAAAGAAGATTAATTTCATACAAAAAAAAAGATGAGCTTTCAATAAAATGCATGCATTTTTAACTGAAAAAGATCAGTTTACAAACAAAAACTGAATAGTTCAATTTTTAGTAAAGAAATAATTTCTAACCAAAAAAAGAAACGAATTTTCTACTAAATAGAGGAATGGTTGAATTTTCAATAAAAAAAGACGGATTTTCAACAAAATTTCAACCAGAAATGAAAAAGTTGAGATTTCGTTAAAAAAAGTTCTTAACAAAATAGTTAAATTTTCAACCAAAGATATGAATCTTCAACTAAAATATTGAATATACAAATGGATTAGTTAAACTTTTAGTTTAAAAAAATAATTAAAAAAAGAAACAATTGATGTTTAACGAAGTAGTTAAATTTTCAAAAACAAAAAAATTAATTTTAAACAAGAGTTCAATTTTCAACCAAGCATTTGAATGTTCAACCAAATAGTTCAATTTTCAACTAAAAAGACAAAATATTTAACAAAAATGGAATAGTTAAATTTTCACTAAAAATGATTAAATTCTTGACCAAAGAGGATTAATTCTAAACCAAAAATATAATAGTAAAATTTGCGAATCAAAAACAATTACCTGTTAACAAAAAAGAGTTTCATTTTCTTATTGGGAAAAAGGGGAAGTTTCTTGAAAAGAAGGGACAAAAAAGAGGAATTATTTTAAAAAAGGGGGAAAGTGAAGACTTGAAATCGAAAATTCAACTATTCTTAGTTCAAAATTCAAACTTTTGGATAAAATGTTTTTTTCTTTATTGTCTGAAAAATCTTTTTTGATTGCAAATTTTTCTTTTTGATTTAAAAATTCATCTCGTTTGGTAGAAAGTTAATCTTTTTTCGTTAAAGATGTAACTGCTTAGTTGAAAATTAATCGTCTTTTTTCAACAAAATGGTTCAACCCTCCGCCATAACAGATTAATATAAATTAATAAAAGAGAAAAAACATTTCAACGAAAAGTGAAGTATGAAAATAGTAAACTTGCTGATCTATTAGTTCCAGCATATCCAGGATATTGATAGAGAGATTCTTTACAAAACCAGCTGTTAAAAAACTCGTTATCTAGAGGAATAGACAATTTCATCTTCAAACAGATAATTCAATCATTAATTTGATCGAGTTTCTTGATCGATTTTTGCAAGATTGGTCTATATACACCATAGTCGGAAATTATATCTACACGGCTAGCACGAGCGGTACTGAAAATTACTTATGAGATTGAAACACGATAACTCGTTCAAAAATAAAGATAGACATTTTTTAAAAAACAACTTAGAAAGCTTATGAAATCCTACGTCGAATGCCCCCTAGTCGTAATATTTTTGACTTTTTGAAGAGGATATATCATGTGAGAAGTTTAAAAAAATGTAAGCATATCCCGACTGAAACTCGAAGCAACGCTTGGAAATTTTTATTTATAACTCGGGAACCTGTCAAGATTTTTTAATTATTCTCGGCTTAAATTGAAAACAAGACTTCAAAGAATGCACCCTCTAAATTTCAAACTTTCAGGTTTATTTCAAAATCATCAGTGATTTTTACTACCGCTCCCGCTGGCCCTGGAGAAGATCCAAATCGGAAGAAATTTTATATGAAGTGGTTAATTAAAATAAAATAATTGGAGAAACGGTTATTCGGAGAACAACGTTTTCTAAGATCTCTTTCGACTGAAAGAAAAGAAAGTTTTGATTTGTCTGAAAGAGGAGGCGATTAAGAGCTCTCGCTTCACACATTATTCCTGACAAAAGCTTCGGTGTTAACTCGCTATGCACACGAGTATGAACTCTAAAAGCAGCGAACCTTCAATCATTATACGTACTCCTATCACGTATGAATAGCGGTCAATTTAAGAACAAATCTTATGAAACAAGGTAACGGTGAAGAATCGTGACTCGCAATAATACAGCCGGCAAAATCGATCAGCGAAGTATGATAATCGCAGGCGTGGTACGTAGTTCATCGCTCACAGAATACAGCAATACTGGTATCGATATAAGTACTCTTGAATCAAGGAAATCGTTTCAAGGAATCCAATAACAAAAAAATAACAACAGCCAAACAAAATAAAAACAAAACAATTCAGTGCTGAAATTGGTTCAGAAGACAAGGCCAGGTTGGAATGTAAAAGCGACCTGGGAACTGTCGATTTTCAAGGTGACCACAAAACTTTATTTTCAAATTTTACCTGACCATTAATATTCAAAGACCAACATTATAATCTTGCAAAAATTTTAACATAGAATCTTTTATAAACGGAATAAAGCTATTCTGACGTATCCAAGTGGAAAGATTCGATCTCGGAGGAACCAAAAGGGACCAAAAATAAGTGGTTGAAGGCGCTGATGTTCCCAATACAATTTATATGGGATTTTAAACCTTTAAGAGTTCGCCACGCGAGTTAGCACCTTTTAATTTTGTCTCCACGAGTTAGCACCTTTTCATTTGGTTTCTCCGAAATGGAACCTTTTCATTTGGACACGTCGATTTCAAATTCAAAATTTGTACTTGGCCGTTACTTAAAGTGATTAAAATTTTCATATTTATTCATTTATTTCAACAACAAACAATTACTTCTCTACAATACACGATATGTTCCACCCGAAAGGACTAATTTTCAACAAAACAGTTGAATTTTTAACAAATTAACAGAAAATTATTTGACCAGTAATCAGCAATATGTGACATCGGAAATAAATTAATAAATTACCTTGGTCAAAAAGATAACGACAATGATTAAATTATATTCATATTTCGTGAATTTTGTCAGACTTGAATTAATCAATAAAATTTCACAGGATACAAAGATGCAGACTCGCAACGTCCTGTAGATGTCAGAAACGAGGAACTATCTGCAGGAGCCCCGGTGGCGTAATTAGTTAATCGTCCGCTCGTGAAAATTGGCCTTCCCGGTTCAAATGCGGGCCGAGGCAGATATTTCTCGTGTCTCAGAAAATTATTAGAGCAGTAATCTGAAGTATCTCACATCAGAAACTAATTAATTAATTACCCTGGTCGAAAACACAACACCAATTATTAAATTATATTCATATTCGGTGAAATTAATCAGACTTGAATTAATCAATAAAATTTCACAGGATACAAAGATACAGACTCGCAACGTTCTGTAGATATAGGAGAAACAAGAAACTATCTGCTGGAGCCCCGGTGGCCTAATTGGTAAACGCTCCACACGTGAATAGTGGCGTCCCCGGTTCAAATCCGGGCCGACTCAGATTTTGTCTCGGTTCTCCAGAAAATTATTTGACCAGTAATAGGCAATATCCAAAATCAGAAACTAATTAATTAATTGCCCTGTTCGACAACATGACATCATTTATTGAATTATATTCATATACGGTGAATTCATTCAGATTTGAATTGAGCGCTGAAATTTTACAGGACACAAAGATGCAGAATCGCAAAGTCTTGCAGATATAGAAGAAACTATCTGCTGGAGCCCCGGTGGCGTAATTAGTTAACGCTCCACTCGTGAAAAGTGGCCTTCCCGGTTCAAATTTGGGCCGAGGCAGAATATTCTCGTGTTTCAGAAAATTATTAGAGCAGTGGTCTGAAATATCTAGCATCACAAACTAATTAATTAATTACCCTGGTCGACAGGATAACATCAATTATTAAATTATATTCTTATTTGGTGAATTTAATCAGACTTGAATTAATCACTGAAATGTCACAGGTTACGACGATGCAGACACGCATAGTTTTGTAGATATAGGAGAAACTATCTGCTGGAGCCCCGGTGGCCTAATTGGTTAACGCTCTACAAGTGAATAGTGGCGTCCCCGGTTATAATCCGGGCCGACTCAGATTTTTTCATGGTTCTCCAGAAAATTATTAGAGGAGTAATCTGAAATATCTAACATCAGAAACTAATTAATTAATTACCCTGGTCGACATCATAACCTCAAATATTGAATTATATTCATATTCGATGAATTTATTCAGACTTGAATTAATCACTAATATGTCATACGTTACAAAGATACAGACGCGCAACGTCCTGTAGATATAGGAGAAACGAGAAACTATCTGCTGGAGCCCCGGCGGCATAATTGGTCAACGCTCCACTCGTGAATAGTGGCGTTCCCGGTTCAAATCCTGGCCGACTCAGATTTTTTCTCGGTTCACCAGAAAATTATTTGACCAGTTATCAGCAATATTTAAGGTAAGATATTGATTAATTACCCTGGCCGACAAAATAACATCAATTATTACAAAGATAAATTGTCAACAAAGTTGTTTAGATGACAAAAAAAATTTTGAATCTAAGAAAATATTGAATGAAGGTTGTTATTTCAAGAGGAATCTTATTTTTACTTGTTTTCAAGAATTTTTTCCTTTTTTTCGTTTTTTCGCTTAAATTTCAACTGAATTAATAGGAACCCGATGAGAAAGTCCAACTAGTCTGGGCCTACAGTTTTTTTGATTTGCTAAAAATGCAACCATTATGTTTTTGGTCAAAAATTTATCTCGATTTGTTAAAAATTCTACTATTCTATTGTAAATTAAATTATATTGATAAAAATGCAACTATTTGGTAGAAAATTCATGTACTTTTTTTAATATGTCTTTTTTGATAGAAAATTCACGCTCTTTGAAAACTCACCTTTCTTGTGAATTTTGTTTTTTTAATTAATTTGTTACTGAAAATTTAACTATCCCATTTTTGATTGCGAATTCATCTGTTTAATTCGAAAATTTAACTACTTGGTTGAAGTGGTGAACTACTTTGTTTAAAATTCATTTTTTGGTTGATGAAACCTAATTTTAGTTTGAAATAATATTTTTTTGACTGATTGTTTTTCAGTCGAAAATTCAATAAATGGTTTGAAAATTAATTTATTTTGTTGAAAATTCACCTTTTTCGGTAGATAAATAATATTACTGGTTGAAAATAAAACTTTTCTGTTTTAAAATTATCCTTGTTTGTAGAAAATTCAACTGTTTTGTTGTAAATTCGTCTTTTCGTTTGAGGATTCAACAATTTTGGTAAAAATCCATTCTTTTTGGTTGAGTTTAACAATTTTTGGTTCAAAATTCAACTTTATTTTAGTTGAAATATCAACCATTATATTTGTTTTTAAAAATAAATTTGGTTAAAAAGAATTTCTTGGATCAAAATTCTTCCTTTTAATTAAATTGTCATCTTGTTGATTAAAAATTTAACAATTTTGTTAAAAAATCATTGTTTTGTTAAGTGACGTTTTTTTTTAACTGAAAATGAAACTATTCCAAATGAAGATACATAATTTTAGTTGAAAATTTATCTTTTGGGTTGAACATTTAACTACTTTCTTGAACATTTTTTTTCTTTTGTCGAAATTTAATTCCATAACTGAAAATTCAACTATTCCATTTTGGGTTTAAAACGGTTGAAATTTTATATATTGTGTTAAAAATGTGTCTTTTGGTAGAAAATACATCTTCGTAGTTAGAAATTCATCTTCGTAGATGAAAAATTCAACTGTTTTGTTAAAGTAATGTTTTGTTAATAAAAATGCAACTTTTTTGATGAAAATTCATAAAATTCATAATTTGTTTTGTGAAAAAAGATTAATCTTATTGGCTCTCAGGTATAGAATTAAACTATTTATTTTTAGTCTAAATATTCGGTAGAAAATTGACTCTATAACGTTTTCAAAATCTAAATAAAAAAAAACGAAAATGAACATTCTAAGTCAAACAACGCACGATATGAAAAAATGTCAAGAGAAGAAAAGCGCTATTTTTTAAAAGCCCTATAAGATCATAGTTAATAGTAGTTCATAGTAGTTTTCATTTTAATCTTCAAAACTGACTTTGCAAATAAACAAATTAAATTTTTGGACAAAAAGACCCAATGAAATGTTTAATAACAAAATTTCTTTCAAATCAGATGTGGGAATTCGCTTTTAACCTTTCTTCGTCATGGAGCACGTGATGAGAATGTGTTCGTTAAAGCCGAAGGAGCTTTAACGAAAGAGAATTCACAATCACTCAATTTCAGTCGTCGATGTCGTCCCAATAATAGAAGAAAGTGGTATTCAGGTATTAATTAATTATCCTGGCCGACAAAATAACATGAATTATTATTACAAAGATAAATTGTCAACAAAATTGTTCAGATGGCAAAACAATTTTTGAATGTGAGAAAATATTAAATGAAGGTTGTTATTTCAAGTGAAAGAAAAAGCAGGACATATTTCTCATGAACCGAGAGCATCGGTGAAACATTTTTATTGTCCACGTAAGACAGTTCGTGCTTTATTTTCACTGAAGAAGCTCGTTTGGTTTACAGGGTGGAAAATAGTCCAAGAACACTCGAGCCGTCGAGCCATGAGCGTCGAGTTGTCCTGAATGATTAAGCGAGTGTAAACCTTTTCTTCAAAATGGCACATAATATAACAAGGTCCTGAACGTGACAAAAAAAAAATAATAAAAAAATACCGAAATGGAGGATTTTTCAAGACAAAGAACAAAACAACCGATTTTTAACAAAACTGTTGATTCACAACCAACAAAGATGAATTTTCAACAAACAAAAAAAAAAGACTTTTCTGTTATGCAAGATGAATTTTTATACCAAAAGCTCGAATTTTCAACAGAACAGTTAGATTTTTGACCCAAACAGATGAATTTAACAAAATCCCTGGTTTTGGAATATTTACATGAAAGTGCAAAAAACAAAAACGCGCTTGTTCATTGTACATCCTCCATATTTTATAGGACTTTCTAAATTAAGGGTCAAATCATCGACTACTGAAATTTTGTGATTGTGAATTCTCTTTCGTTAAAGCTCCTTCGGCTTCAACGAACACATCCTCATTACGTGTCCCGTGAGAAAGAAACGTTAAAAGCGAATTTCCAGATCTGATTTAAAAGAAATTTTGTTATTAAACATTTTATTGTACCTTGTGTCTTTTTATCAAAAAATTTAATTTGTTTATTGGCAATATCAGGTTTCAAGATTGAAACAAAAACTAAGCGTCTTATCAAAAAATGATTAATCACAAATTTTTAGATCTTTGAATTTTCGATTTTTCAACAAAATTAAAAAAATTGTTATGATAATCTTACAAGGATTTCAAAAAACAGCGTTTTCGCTCTCGTGACTTTTTTTCATATCGTTTCTCTAGATTATGAAAATGCTATGAAGTAAATTTTCTACGAAATATTTAAATTAAAACCAAATAGTTTGATTTTATACAGAAAATAAGAATTTCCGAGAAGAAGTAGATTCTTAACCAAATTATTGAATCTGCAAGCCAGTAAGATGAATATTCTACAAAACAGTTGAATTTTTAGCCAAAATATGAAGTTTCAACAAAAAAAAAAATTTACAGTCAAATAATTGATTTTTCAACCAAAAATATGAATTTTCATTAAAACAGCTACATTTTCGACAAAAAAAAAGATTATTTTAAATAATTAATTAAACTTTCGATCTATAAAGTTGAATTTCCAACCAAGCAGATTAAGTTTCTACCAAAAAAGAACAATTTTCCACAAAATACATGAATTTTCAACGAAAGAAGATAAATTTTTCACCAAACATGAGATATTTAAATTCTCAGGTAAGGAATTGAATTTCAACAAAAAGAAATGTTCAACAAAATATATTTAAATTTTAAAACCAAGAAATGAATTTTCAACTGAAATTATGAATGTTTAATCTTTAATAGATGAAGAAAAAAAATAGTTATAAACAAAGCCGTTCAACTTTGAAACAAGTAGTTGAATTTTCAACTAAGAAAGATAGGTTTTCAATGAAAAATGGTCTGGTTAAATTTTGATTTTAGGTCATTTTATTTTAACAAAAGAAAAAAAAAATTTTCAACTTATTGAATTCAACGAAAAAAGTCGAATTTCTATCAAAATAGTTAGGTTTTGGGCTAAAAAGTCGAATGTTTTAGAAAAAAGTTGACTTTAAAACCCAAAAAGATGAATTTTTCCCAAAAAATATCAATGCTCTACCAAAAGGACAAATTATTAACAAAAATTGTTCAAAAAATTTGAATTTTTAACCAAATACGAATTTTCAATAGAAAAGTTAATTTACAGCCAAGCAATTGATTTTTTAACCGAAAATATGGATTTTAATCGAAACAGTTGAATTTAAAAAAAAGATATTACTTTCACAAAACAGTTAAATTTTTAATTTCCGAAGATGAATTTTAAACTAAGAAGATTACTTTTCTACCAAAAGACAAATTTTCAACAAAATATATGAATTTTCAACCAAATAGTTGAAATTTCAATTGAGAAAGATAAGTTTTCAACCAAAAATGGAATAGTTGAATTTTCAGTTATGAAACTGCATTTCAACAACAGACAACAAATTTTCAACAAGAGATAAATATTCAACTAAAATGATGAATCTGCATTTGGAATAGTTCAATTTTCAGATTTACAAAAAAAATCATATGAAAAAACGATTTTTTAACAAAATTGTTCAATTTATAAACAAACGAATGACATTTTAATAAAAAGGAAAAATTTTGATCAAAAAAATTCTTTTTAACCAAATTTATTCCTCAACAACAAATCCTCTAACAAAAAGACGAATTTATAACAAAATAGTTGACTTTTCTACAAAAAAAGATACTTTTTGACAAAATGGTTTTATTTTCAACGAGGAAGATTATTTCTCTACCAAAAAAGTTAAATTTTCAACAAAATACGTGAATTTCTAAGCCATTAATTGACTTTCCAACTGAAAAAAAATTCAGTCATAAATGAAAAAGTTACATTTGAAATTAAAATAAGTAATTTGATAAAAAAAGTTTATTATTAACCAAATAGTTCAATTTTTAACAGAAGAGAAGTATTTTAAACTGAAATTATGCAACATCAACCAAAAAATGAATTTTGAACAAAGCAGTTAAACTTTCATCAACTCTTTTTCAAATCGAACATATCAATTTACTAAAAATGGTATAGTTACGTTTTTAGTAAAAAATTAATTAAAACAAAAAATTTACAAGAAAGAAGAGTTTTCAAGGAAGAACATTAATTTTCTATCAAAAAAGACAAATTAAAAAAAAACATGAAATTGCTACCTAATAATTGCATTAGTAGCAAAATAATTCAATTTGCAATCAAATAGTAGCATTCCTAACCAAAATAGATGAATTTCGGACCAACGATATAATCGTTGAATTTTCAGAAAATCCAAAAAACGTTTAGCCTAAAGTCGCTAGATTTTCTATCTGGATTCTATTGATTCAGTTCGAATTTGAGCGAAAAATGTGAAAAAGGAGAAAATTCTTTAAAAGAATTAAAAATAAGAATTTTTGAACTAAGAAAAAGAAAATTTATGGATTGTTCCCTAATCTGTTGAGTCAAGTTGCGGCCTAGGTTATTCTTTAAATTATACAAACCTCTTGAATAAATAAAAAAATGTCTGAAGAATTTATTTGAAAGTGTTCTCATGCTAGTATCAAATAGTACAAACTTATTATTTATTTCTGGATTGATGGTTACATAAAAATACATTCATAATACGTAGACCATGGTGTCTCAATAAAATATAATGTTTTCTGCTTCGATCAGAAACCCCCCAAACCAATATAACTATTAATTAATGTTAACTTTCATAATCATAAGTGTCTTGCAGAAAATACAACTGATGGTACCAGACACGATTAGGGTTTTCTTTTCTTTTATTTTTTTTATATATATTTCTTTTCATTAGGCCAAGTTTTTTTTCCTAAGCTTCTGCTACCATAAGTCGTTTTTCCTGCCAAACACTTATTGTTTCTACAAAAATTAACGTTAATTAATAGTTATAATAATTTTGAGGCTCTACAAAGTCTTCAGACTATGGTTCAATTTATATATATTTTTTATGAAACAGAAATACACATTTATTTTTTCACTGATGAAAAAAAACATTGATTTCTTTTAGGACATCCTAATGTGGACGCTTCCAATATTATAGAAAATAAGGTGTTTCAATATTACACCTATGTAAAAATGATACCTGAAATGTATGTAAATGAGAGACGTGGATAGAGACATAATGAGGGAGGGAGTGAATCTCGTGAGTATGTAATTAATGTTGCGCGATGCAGTTTATCAACATCAATGACTCGTAATTATAATTAAACGTTAATCACACAAATGGTTCATTCGTCCCCTATACGATTCGAGTCTCGCTGATATGGTACCATGGTCGCACAATTTGGATTCCTATATTCCCCACGTTGTGCACGATACTCGTTTGTCCACATGTCCAATAAAATGGAAATGTTCCACCACCCTGTGACAGGAACTTTCCTTTATTGTCCTATACTGGGACGTGCAAGAATGCCTACGACACACCTTTCTTTTATTACAAATTATTATATTGCTTCTTCATAGAGAAAGCTTTCTTGAGATGATACTGCTGTCCCGATGAAGAATCTATAGGGTAATCGGTACAATGGTTGGCCATCCTCCAACCAGTACCCACCTTATTTGAACATGCTTATATTGAAGAATATTCACAAATAAAACTTTTTATACACTGTCGAAAAAAGTATCATTTCAAGGCTTGTTTTCGGTATTGCACTATTGGAAATGTTTCCAATTTTAGTATACATGGGCATATTAAATTTCCTATATGTTTACTAAATTCATTCATTTAGTAATTCTAGTACACTTACGTACACTAAATTTGTTTTATGAAGTTATATGTATACTAAATTTATTAAATGTACAGTAAGTTTCTTTCACGTATATGAATTTCATAGGTTCTGTATACTCAAATTCATATACGTGTTTACTACACTAGTAGTATTACGCGCGCCGAGGCGCGCGCCTATTCATTTTTTGATGAAACAGAATAAACCAAATACTTTTTTTTCTATGTTATTTATATTTAATTAATGTTGCGACATATCTATATAAAATAATTAGAAGGCACGACATGATGATGTCTGTGGCCTCCAATAAGAAGTTCCTTTTCATTTTTTCTTCTCTGTTAAAGGAGTACATAATGGATTTCTCATATCTTGTATGTAGGCAAATTTTGCCATCGTTATCATCTCGCAAAATTGTGAATATAATTATAATTCAATTTATTATAATTGGCTCTTAAATATGTTTAGCACTCAACTCATTTGTAAATTATATTGCAGTAATAAATTATTTTATTTTATAAATTAAAAGAAATGTTATTTCTGAAATAAATTGTGATTTGTTCGTTACAACATGAGTATATAAATTTAAATTTAATAGATGAAATTTAGGAGAATTGAAAATAGGAAAAAATGCATTCAATTCAGTAAGTTTGAAATGAGCTTAGAAAAATTCTAGTAAATTTAAAAGAATTTGATGAAGTGCCGACTTCAAGATGAACTAAACAAAAACTAGAAATACAAAAAAAATGCATTGAATTATGTAGAATTAACTGAATTTTAAAGAATTCACGTGAATTAAAAAATAATCCCGAAAATTCTGCAAAATTAAGAAGAAATTATACGAATTCAGGATTCGAAATTGAATCTCGTGAAATTTTATTAAATCTGCCGATACTTCCTAAAATCCTTGACATTTATTCAAGAACCTTGAGAGTTTTTAAAATATTCCAAAAACAGAGAAATCCTTGGAAATTTGATAGAATCCCTTGTAATCTTTTAAAATAACATGAAATAATACATTATTAAAAACGACTTCATATTATTTCAAAATTTTAGTTATAATTACTTTTCAATATGTTAAAATACCCTAAAATATTTCAAATTCTTTGAAACTCTTGAAAGCGCTTGAAACTTTGTAAAGTTCTTGAAAGTCCCATGAAATTTTCAAAAGTACTCTCAGATATTTATATTTTTAGCTCTTGAAAATCCTTTGTAATTTTTCAATAGACTCTGAAATATTTCAAATCCTTTGAAATTCCTTCCAATTATTGAAATAAAATATCCTTCGATTCTCTAAAAATTACTTGAAACTATTTTAAGCTTGCAAAAATGTCTTGGCATCTTTCAAAATTCTCTAAAAGTTCTCAAATCTTTTACAATTTTTTGAAATTCCTTTAAATTATTGAAATCTCTTGGAAATGCCTTGGAGTCTTTTTTTATGGAGATATTCCATCAATATCTCAGCCAATGTTTCAGCAACATTGCGCGGTAATATTTAAGCAAGATTTCGCGGACACTTTGCACACACATAAAGCGAACGCAATTCCAATATGTTTTTGAAAATTTTCAGAAATATTTCTGACAAATATTGCCTGGGCCGGACATTTTAATGTTTCTTGAACGTTGCTGCAATATTCATTTCGAATGTTGCCAATGTTTCAAATAAATATTCTAGTAATGTTTCTGCAATATAGTGTGTTATGAGGGCAATGGAACATTTTGTTGTTTTTTTTTCAAATCATTTGAATTTTTATGAATTTCATCGCATTCTTCTCATTTTCCTTAAATTAATCTAAATTAACTCGAATTTGATTTAGTTCATTGGTTTATTTTTTGAATTTATCCTGAATTCGTTGAAATTCACCTGAAATTCCTATAAATTTCATCGAATCCTTAGAAATTTCGCCGAATTCTTCTTAGTTCTCTTGAATCCAAAAGAACATTAGTCACTTTTGGTCACTTTTTCGGTATATGGTACTTTTTCACTTTTTTAAAGTAAATTAGGCTTTCCGCAGTCCTGTGTATTCTTTGTTTATTTTTAACAGCAATGATATTTCGAAAATTTCGTCGTTCACTCTGCCCTTTCTCGAGTTCAATACGATTCCTGCCGTATCAAAAAATCTTTCAAAAACGACCAGCCACAATTTGCATAGTGAAATTGAAAAAATGGTTGCAAAAGCAATAAAATTGATTGTCATAATAAAAGAATTGTGAACTATTTCGAAAGTATCTATAAAAGTAACGATTTTTATAAATACTGTTACTGAAAAAATGTAACTAGTTACCAATTCGTCAATTATTTACAAAAGTAACTTCGTTACCACTATCGTTACCAAAAAAGTAACTATAGTTACTTCCCATCACTGATAAGAATGTATCTATATAGGGTGTTGATCGGGGCGAGAAACTCAGAAATATTTAGAGAAACGCAGTTACGGAGAAAAAATTATCGAGGAAAGTAACAAAGAATTTTCCTTATTAAAAATTAGACACTTTGTTGTATTTCAAATATTTTTAATGGCTTTTGAAAAATTACATCCCAAATTATTAGAGATTTGTATACCAAAAAAAAAAATGAAATAATATTGTAGAATGAATTTTACTTCAAAAATGTTGTATTTCAAATGCCTTAATTTTAAATTATTAAACTTTAACTTAAAAATATCAAGAACCTATATTTATTATTTTTTAATTTTGAACTTCTTAAGTTTGAAGTATTTTTCCTTGCTAGAATAATTTAACACTTGGGAATTCTCTATCAAACATTGTTAACAATATTAAAGCAGTGTAATAGAATTTTTTTATAGAAGACAGTTATTGAGTAAAATGTATATTCTGGTTTTTAGAAAAGAATGGTGAAAGAATATACGTTTCTTCAAAAAATATTGCAATTGAAATCTCAATTTCAATAATCGTATAATCAAAGAGAATTATAAAATTATATAAATGTAAATAGATTTAATTATTTCTGGAGATTGTAAATATATTATTTTTAACTGACTAAAGAACGTCCATTAATTAAGTAAGGATGAATTTTAAAATGCTAGCCCCCCCCCCTTCTTACGTAAGATTTAATATTTTTTACTTAATACATCAACAATATATACATTTTTTTAACTGTAAATGAGATTTCAAAATATTTTAAGGAAGTTCAAAAGATTCAGAGTATTTCAAACGATTCAAAAGGATTACGAGAAATTTTGTAGATTTCAAACGATTTAAAAAGATTTCAAGTGTTTGACGAAATTAACTACAAAGCATTTCCAAGAATTACAAAATTTTACGGAATTGAATGATATTTCCATAGCCTTTTAAGGATTCGAAAAGGTTTCAAAGAATTACAAAATTTTTAGCGTATTACAAATAATTCAGAATGATTACGAGAAATGTCGTAGATTTTAAATAATTTAAAAAGATTTCAAGAGTTTGAAGAACTTTCCCAGTACAATTTCAAAGAGAATCTCAATTTTTCAAGGGACTTTATTAGATTTTCAGGGACTTCAAGAAGTTTTTTCAAGAGATTTTAGGGGATTTCAAGCGATATTGAAGGATTTCGACGGATTTTTAGGGATTTTATGGACTTTCAAGTGATTTCGAAATATTCCAAAAGAAGTCACGGAATTTCGAAGGATTTTAAGAGGTACCGAAGTATTTTCACACATTTTTAAGAATGTCAAGAGATTTAAATGAGATTTCGAAGATTGGAGGGGATTTAATAAAATTTCAAAAGATTTCACGAGATTTCAAAAGATCTGCAGAAATTTCAAAGAATTTTAAGGGACTTTCACAGTTGTTAAAGGTTTTCAAGGGATTTTCAGGGAAACATTACATAATAAAAAAGAAATAAAACGAAAAATAATATAATGTATATATTATATGATAGTATAAAAAGTAATTTCAACAGTCAAAACATGATTCAATAGGGCGGAGAGAATCATTTGAGCCGAGGGAAAAAGATTTTGTGGATTGGCATCCTAAAAAGTAAAAAAAAAATTGAAATCGGTTAATATCTTCTATTCTCTTTTTTGATTTAAAGATTCAAATTTTTTAATTAAAAAGATTCTTATTCGTTCACAATTATGGTGAATTTTTTATATGTACAGTTTTTGTTAGTGAACAATAATAAACAATTAGAAATTTAAAAAAAGTTTTTTGCTCAATTTACAATTTTCTGAAAAAGTTGAATATTTCGAACCTGAAATTTCTTCAGCTTAAACCAAAGAAACATATTTGTTTTTTTTTTATTTTTCTTTTATAAAAAAAATGTTTGAGGTTTTTAAAAAGTTCCAAAATCACAAACAAATCAAAAATTACTAAATCACAAAACAACAATTTTCCGAAAAAGCAAAATGATAAATTTTTTTCAAGCTGAAGAAATTTCAGGTTTGATATATTCAAATTTTCCCACAATGAGAGCATATGACAAAATCTAAAAAAAAAACATCTTTTGCACATTTTCAAAAAAATCTTGTGATTTTATTTTTTATTATGCTTCAATAACAAAAAATTTTGCATAAAAAAAATTCGCCAAAATTTGTTAACCAATAGGAAATTTTGCTTTGAATTTTCAAAAACTTGAATCTTTAAATCAAAAAAGAGAACAGAAGATATAAACCGATTTCAATTTTTTTTTTTACTGTTTCCGGATGCCATATCCCACAATTTGTTCCCTCAGCTCAAACGATTCGATTAAGGCCATGTGACGAGTGAGTCACATGACCGGCTTCCTACCTTACCGACACTTTTTTTATTTGTAAACTCATTTTGACACGAATAGCCACATCGAGTTGAAAATTTGGAATAATAAATAAGAAGCAATAAGAAACGCGACTCTGGTCCTAAATTTGTATAATTATGAAAAAAGTTTTTTTTGTAAATAATTTTTTTTTTGCTTTTTTCATAATTATAAAAATTTAGGACCAGAGCTGCGTTTCTAAGTGCTTTTTATTTACTATCACAAATTTTCGACTCGATGTGACTATTCACGTGAAAATAAGTTTACAAATAAAAAAAGTGTCGGTAAGGTAGGAAGCTGGTCACGTGACCCACTCGTCACATCGCCTTAAAGTACTATATTGAGGGTGGTCTAAAAATGAATTGTAAATTTTTTTTCTCGAATCAGTATTAGCTGAATTGAGTTGAAATTCAAAATTTCTCTTTACAAGTAGCCACAGAATACGAATAGAATATTACTTTTAGAATATCACCCCCATAAAGCTGTTTTATAGGGTCCCAAAAAAAAACCCATGAAAAAAGGGTTTTGCGATTTTTTGACGTTAATTATGATTTTTTCGCTGTTTTTCAATTAAAATGGTGTAAATTACATGAAAGGCTTATTTATTCTGATAATTAGATGTTTACATAATTTGTTTAAACAATTTATTATTATTTTTAGCAATTTTCTCTTAAAATAGGGTTAGAAAATCGCGGTTTTCTATGAAATCTTTCACTTTATGTCGAATTTTCAAATATAGCGGGGTTAGTTAATTAATGTTAACGAACATAATTAGTTAAACAATTTTTGATACTTTTTAAAAATAATATTCTCTTCGAATGATGATTGAAATTGCGTTTTTTTGTTGTTAAATTTTTCACTTTTTGTTCACTTTTCACTCGAAGTGAATTAATATTTAATTTATTATAAAAAAATAATTGTTTAAACAAATGATTAATTTTCATAGCTATCTTCTCCTATATTAATACTAGATACTTACGGCTTTTCTGAATTTTTTAACTTTTTGTCTATTTTTCAATTCGAGTGAAGTAATAATTGATTCAAGATACCAAAAATGATTATTTAAACAATTCATTATTATTCTTAATAATATTCTGTCTGCTTGATGGTTAAAAGTTACGGTTTTTTCTAAAATTTTCAACTATTCGTATATTTTCCAACTGGTGTGACTCAATAATTATTTAGGTTTAGCAAAAATAATGGTTTTAACAAATTACTATTGTTTATAACTATTTTCATCTATATCAATGCCAGCTAGTTGCGGCTTTTTTCTCTTAAACTTTCAACTTTTTTCCGTTTTTCATTTATTGAGGTAACAATAAATGGCAGTTAATAAAAATAGTTGTTTAAACAACTTATTAGTGTTTATAACTATCTTCTCTTAGATAAGTACTAGAAACTTGCGGTTTTTTATTTTATTTTTTTGTATTATTCATTATAAAATTTTAAACTTCGCTTTGCCTTTTTGTTTATGAACAAATAATAATTAAACATCAGAGAGAAACATATTTCAAACAATTTCTTTTTTTGTCGTAAATATTATTCCATTTTTTGTATTTTTTTCTTCTGTAAGATAGCCTTTTTGTTTGAATAATTATTTTTAAACATTGGGAAAAGAGACAAAATAATTCTTCTAAAATTGTTCAAATAAGTATGTTGGTCCACTTGCATTATTTATTAATTTGCTGAGCAAAAATTGAGTAAAAAATGAAAACTTTCAGAAGAAACCTCAACTTATAGCATTGATGAAGCAGATAGTGATTAACAATGAAAATTTGTTTAAATAACTATTTTTGCTAAATTGAATTAATTATTCACTCACCCTAAGCTTAAAGTAGACAAATAGTTGTAAATTAAAAAAATGCCGCAACTTTCTAGAATTATTCAAATTTAATATTATTAATAATAATAATCAATTGTTCAAACAATTGATTTTGGTAACTTTAATCATTTATTTAATTTATTTTATTTGCAAATTGGACAAAAAGTGGAAAATTTAATTTAAAAAACTTCAATTTTCCAGCACTATTCTAAGATAATATTATTAAAAATATTAATAAATTGTTATAAAAATGATATTTGTTAAAACTAATTGAGTATTACCTCATTCTACTTGATAATTGGACAAAAAGTGAAAAAATTTTGAATGTTAAAGTTTCAAATGATAAAATGTTTACCATTTTTTTTAAATAGGACTATCGACTGACTTTCGAATTCCTAAGTGAAATAAATTAAATCATAGAAATATAACTTTTCGTTTTATATTCAAATCTGAAATTTTCAGGCACTTTTCTTAGAAAATTCAAACTGTTTGTGAAAAAATAAGTAAAAATCAAAGTTCTACTATTTTAAGATAAAATTAAAGTTTCTAAAATTTTAAGTATTTAATTGCATATTATTACATTTTCAAAATTAATATTTTAAAGTTATTTAATTTTGAACTTTTCTGGAATAGTTCAATTTTGAAAGTTTACAAACAAACATTCTTCAATTTTAACGATTCGCAATTTGAAATTGTTCAAATTTCAATTTTTTGTTTAATTTTCTTAATTTTTAAGATCAGAATTCAATTGACCAATTCTGAATTTTCCAAATTGCGGAAATTTTGAATGTAGAGCATTAAAATCACAGAATTTGTAATTATAAAACTTGAAACTTGCATGATTTTGCATTGTAAATTTTCAAAATAAAAAAATCTTCAATTCTCAATATTTACAATTGAAAGTTCTACAATTTCGAGGAGTTATAATTAAAAATCATTTAACTTTAACAATACGGAATTTCTAATTATTCAAATTTCAAGACTTATATTGTAAACGTATGTAATTTGGAACATTTTTTTCTACTAATTCAAATTTGAAGAATTACAATCGAAAATTCTTCAATTTCTACAATTCGAAATTTTGAAATCTTCAATTTTGAGTATTAGAAATTGTAGACATTAATATTTAATATGTATAATAGAAAATGATGCAACTTGAACCTTTTTTTCAAGTAGGGGAAGTATGGAAAGTGAGGGGAAATGATGGAAGAGGAGTAGGGGAAGTAGGAAAAACTTGGGGAGGGGGAGTAAAAAAGAAGTGTGGGCAATTTTTAGGTAGAATAATTAAGTATCTTAGAGGAAGTGTTGGTCAATGAGAAGAGAAGGGAGAGTGAGGGATGGGAATGTAGAGGGAGTGAGAGGTAACGAAGAGGGGAAGAAGGGGAAATGAGGACGTGTAGTAGGGAGAAGTGATGGGAAAGGAGGGGAGGGGAAATATAGGAAGTCAGGGTTGAGAAAGTAGGGGAAATGAGGATACTGGAAGTGATGCGAGGGGAAGTGGGGTAAATAATAAAAGCGTAAGATAGAAGATGGGAAGTAGGGAGAATGATGGTAGGTGAGAGAGGAAAAGTGGTGGTAATGGCTGGCGAAGGATGGGAAGTGATGGGAGGGGAGCTAGGGAAGTGATGGGAGGGGAGCTAGGGAAGTGATGGGAGAGGAAGTGATGAGAGGGAAACTAGAGAAGTGATGGGAAATGAGGACAGTGGAAGTGGAAATGACAGTGGAAATGATGGTAGGTGAAGGAGAAGAAGTGACGGTGATGGGTGGCAGAGGATGGGAAGTGATGGGATAGGAAGTGATGAGAGGGAAACTAGAGAAGTGATGGGAAATGAGGACAGTGGAAGTGGAAATGATGGTAGGTGAAGGAAAAGAAGTGGCGGTGATAGGTGGCGGAGGATGGGAAGTGATGGGAGGGGAACTATGGGAGTGATGGGAGAGGAAGTGATGAGAGGGAAACAATGGACGTGATAAGAAATGAGGACAGTGGAAGTGGAAATGACAGTGGAAATGATGGTAGGTGAATTAGTAAGGTGACGAAGTGGCGGTGATGTGTGGCGGAGGATGGAAAGTAGTGGGAGGAGAACTGGGGAAGTAATAGGAGAAAAACTAGGGAAGTGATGGAAAATGAGGACAGTGGCAGTGGGAATGACAGAGGAAATGATGGTAGGTGAAGGAGAAGAAGTAGTGGTGATGGGTGGAAGTGGTGTGAGGGGAAGTGGCGTAAATAATATTAGCGTAGGATAGAAGATAGAAAGTGGAGATGATGATGGTAGGTGAAGGAGTAAAAGTGACGGTGATTCGTGGCGGAGGGTGGGAAGTGATGGGAGGAGAACTATGGAAGTGATGGGAGAGGAAGTGATGAGAGAGAAACTAGGGAAGTGATGGGAAATGAGGACAGTCAAAGAGGAAATGACGAAGGAAATGATGGTAGGTGAAGGAGAAGAAGTGGTGGTGATGGTTGGCGGAGGATGAGAAGTCATGGGAGGGGAACTAGGGAAGTGATGGGAAAGGAAGTGATAGGAGGGGAACTAGGGAAGTGATTGGAAATGAGGAATGTGGAAGTGGAAATGACCGCTGAAACGATGGTAGGTGAAGGAGAAGAAGTGTTGGTGATGGGTGGAAGTCATGTGAGGGTAAATGGGGTCAATAATAATAGCGTAAAATAGGAGATGGGAAATGGGAAGTGGGGAGAATGATGGTCGTTCAAGGAGAAAAAGTGGTGGTGATGGGTGGCGGAGGATGGGAAGTAATGAGAGGGGAACTAGGGAAGTGATAGGAGAGGAAGTGATGAGAGGGAAACTAGGGAAGTGATGGGAAATGAGGACAGTGGAAGTGGAAATGACAGTGCAAATGATGGTAGGTGAAGGAGAAGAAGTGGTGGTGATGGGTGGCGGTGGATGGGAAGTGATAGAAGAGGACTAGGGAAGTGATGGGAGAGAAAGTGATGGGATAGGAAGTGATGGGAGGGAAACTAGGGAAGTGATGGGAAATAAGGACAGTGAAAATGATTTAAGGGGAAGTGGGGTAAATAATAATAGCGTAAGATAGAAGATTAGAAGTGGGGAGAATGATGACAGGTGAAGGAGAAAAAGTGGTGGTGATAAGTGGCGGAGGATGGGAAGTGATGGGAGGGAAACTAGGGAAGTGATGGGAGGGCAAGTGATTGGAAATGAGGGAAAATGTGGGTTAGTAAAGTGAGGAGAGAGAAAAACAGGTGTGGAAGAAGTTGAGAAAGGAGGGGGCCTTGGGGGGGTTGAAGGAGAATCCGAAGTGAGAAAAATTTCTCTGAGTAACTATCCTGTAATTAGTTCCTTTTTAAAGTAACTTTCCAACAGTGCATCTAAGTTTAAATGATGAAAATTTCAGATTTCATCCTCTTCAGGAAACCTTTATTTCGAAATGAAGAAAGAGAGCTAACAATAGATTAAAACAGAGAATTCACAACTTTGATGTACCTTGTGTATAAATGGAATAGGAGAACGGGAGAAACAGTCCAAGAGAATCGTTTCAATGATCAGGAAAATCTTTCCGCCTCACTTGAATTCAAGACAACTTTGCTAAACTTTGTTTACCTGCAAACTCCGATCAATCGATAAACTTGTAATGAATTTGAATTAGGCAAACGAGCTCTTAATTCCTATTCCGTAGAAGGTAGAACAATTAATTATGAATTAAAGGAATGGTTTCGCGTTTATAGAAAATTTTGACTGGTACTTGGAAAGCCACCTGTCATGGTGAACTTATAGCGAATTATAAGCCGATTTTTTTCGTTTGGACGGAAAAACTCAAAAAGTTATTGAGTTTTCAAAATGGAGTGCCAAGTTCACGCTGCGGAACAAATTTTGACTTTTTTCACAAATTTTTTTACCAATCATTTGGATGTCGTTAGGATGCGTTTGGAAGCTCACTTTTGGCGTTTGGACGATGAAATTTTGTGAGTTTTTGAATAAAAAAGTCATTAGCACCATACTCGCGAGCGGCGCCTTCTCAAGTGGTAGTGACCGCTTTTGGTAAGCCGTGTCCTTAAATATAATATGATGTGTCACCGCGAAAACTGTATTACCGAAACTTTCCACAAAATTTGAAAATTTTCTGACATTTGTAAAATTTTCTGACATTTGTAAAATTTTCTGAAATTTGTAAATTTTTCTGAAATTTGAAAAAAAATTCTGAAATTTGTGAAATTCTGAAATTTCTGAAATTTGTGAACCAAAAAATATAAATTTTGAACAAGCTAATCGAATCTCCATTTAAAACAGATTAATTTTTCAATCAAAAAGAGCATTAATAATTGTATTATATTCTTAAAATATATTATTTCAACTCCAACATGTCCAAATTTGATCAAAATCCAATCAGCCTTTCCAGCAATATCGATAATTCAAAAAAATGTAACTCCAAAATTCAACATGGCCTGAATTTCTCTTGTGTAGCATTACAGTTTCACAAAGTTTTATTAAAATCGAACAACCAACTGCAGATCCTGATATTTCTAACGTGTACTGACCCAGTAGTTGAATTTAAAAAAAAATTAACTTTTAAACAAAACTAGTTGAAGTTTAAAACTAAAAACACGATTTTTTAACAAAATAGTTGAATTTTAACTAACAATCAATTAAAAAAGAATTTTCAACTAAAAACGTAACTATTTAAACTTCAACTAAATATTTAAGTTTCTATTAACAAATTTAGAATTATTAACCAAAATTAGTTCAATTATTATCAATAAAAGTAAAGGAATTTAAAAAAAAAAGACGAATAGATTATTTTTTAACTAAAAAAGCCCAATTGTTAACCAAATAGTTAATTTTTCAATTTAAAAAGATGAATGCTTAAACAAAAACGTTATAGTTGACTTGAAGCAAAAAATATTATTTTTCAACCAAAAATGTTTGAATTACACAGCTCCACAAAAAATAGTTGTCTGCTCCTGAAACCAGAATAGGCTTACCCCACGGTTTTGAGGTCGCTGCATTCGAATCCGGGGTCCGCTTGGCTCTATCAAGTCAGATTTCGTCCCTAACCTTAAAAAACATGAAAATCGCTGATTTCAGGTAAAACATGATTCGTACCTGTGAAAAGTGGTCGTCTCCTATGTTTTCGAGGTTGCTGAGTACGAATCTGGAGCCGTTGTGGTTCTATGACGTCACGCTTCGTCCCTAACCTAAAAAAAAAACGTTGAATTGTTAATTTTATGTAAAGCATGTATTTTTTCTATGCAAAGTGGTCATATCCTATGTTTTCGAGGTCACTGAGTACGAATTCGGAGTTGTTGCGTTTCTATGACATCACATTCCGTCCCTAACCTCGGAAAAAACGGTAAATTGGTAATTGGATGTCCCAGCCTTAAATCTTTGATACGTAACTTCGGAAAAACTCTTAACCCAACAGAGCAGACTCGCCACTCGTCCGATTCCTCGTTCAGTCGAAAATCAGTTGATGCCGTTGACAGCATTGTCAACGGTCGATCGCAGGTGAGTCTGCCGTCTTGGGGGTGATAACCCTCATACCTCCCCAGGGCTAAGTATGAGGGCTTTCCGACTTTGACGAGGACAAAGTCAACTCGTCGTCGGATACACTACGGGTTTATCCTCACACCCTGATGCCCCCTGCAAGGCAGTACGCTCATACTGGCTTCGTTACTCCAACAGATAGTGATGCGAATCATTCTACACGTACCCTTTCAGGGCAGTCGTCATCGTCCACAGAATTTCGGAGTAGCAGGATTTCGTCACTCGTTCAAGCAACAAGATCATACTGAGAGAAAATGACAAAAATGCATGCATGATCTGATATCAAAACATACAATTATGCAGTGCAAGAACGTGCGAATTGCTGATTCGTACGGTTGTTATCTGGACAATCCTGTCAACGGCATCAACTGATTTTCGACTAGCTTTCAAATTTCGCTGAACGAGGAATCGGACGGGTGGCGAGTCTGGCCTGTTGGAATAAGAGATTTTCCGAAGTTACATATAAAAAATTATAAGGGTTGGGACCGTGCTACCGAACCGACTCAGGAACCTAGAGAACACAGGATATGACCACTTTGCATTGAAAAAATACATGTTTCACATAAAATTACCAATTCACTGTTTTTTTTTTTAGGTTAGGGACGGAATGTGATGTCATAGAAACACAACGGCTCCAAATTCGTACTTAGCGATCACGAAAACATAAGATATGACTACGTAGCATTGAAAAAATACATGTTTTACTGAAAATTACCAATAAACCATTTTTTTAGGTTAGGGACAAAGTGTGACGTTGTAGAACCACAACAACTCCGAATTCGTACACAGCAACCTCGAAAACATAGGATATGTCAACTTTGCATTAAAAACATACATTTTTTACATAAAATTACCAATTCATCATTTTTTTTTTTTTTGAGGTTAGAGACGAAGCGTGACGTCATAGAACCACAGAGACTTCGGATTCGTACTCAGTGACCTCGAAAACATAGGATATGACCACTTTTCGTATGTACGAATCATGTTTCACCTGAAATCAGCGATTTTCATGTTTTTTGAGGTTAGGGACGAAATCTGATGTGATGGAGCTAAACGGACCCCGGATACGGATTCAGCGACGTCAAAAACATAGGTTAAGCCTATGCTGGTTTCTGGGGTAGACAACTTTCCTTTTTGGAGCTGTGATCAATCAAAAATATTTCAATTATTATTAATCAAAGAAAAGAAATTTTAAAAAATTGTCGGATTTCCAACTTTTCCACAAAATATGTAGCAGGTGAAGTTTCAACCAAAATATTTTAATTTTTTATTTTTAAAAAGTTCAATTTTCGAGGGAATAGATTAGCTTTTAACTAAAAAATACCAATTTGTAACAAAATAGTTGAATTTTTAACTCAAAAAGATGCATTTTCAAACAAAAACGTTATAGTTGATTCAAACGAAGAAAGATTATTTTTCGACCAAAAATATTTGAATTTTATACTAATAAAAATTAACTTTCAACCAAAATATTGGAATTTCTCGTAAAAAAAAGATGAATTTACCAACCAAAAATATTTGTATTAGTATCAATCAAAGAAAAGGAAATTTTCAAAAAAAAAATTGACCTTCAAAATTTTCCATTACAAATGTAACATAGTTGTTTGATTTTCCACTTTATTATCTCACAGTTTTTACGAATGAAACCTGAACCAACATATTACTTTTTATTTTTAGGTCCAAAAGAAGAATGTCGAAAAAAAAGACAACATTTCAAGAGGACTGGATGCTCAATCCAAAGCTTAAAGATATACGCAAAGTCAGTAATGATCCTCATTCAGCCATGTGCAAACTTTGTATTAAGACAATAGATGTAAGCAATGTGGGTCGTATGGCGCTTGTGAGCCATATTGCTGGCAAAAAACATCAGCAGATAGTTACAGCATTAAGCAGCACTTACAGAATTCGGATGTTCACTCAAGCCACGGTAAGTTCTCAATATTCAATATAAGAAATTAAGGGTGACAACGGAGTATATCTTGTTTCTCCATGTTTAAATAACGGTGTGCCCTTCCGGCATCACAAGATACGTGCAGTGCACGTCTTCAGATCGACAAATGAAACCATTCTTTTTGTCCAAGCCCGTGGCTCGCTTGGCACGCGCAGGCAGGCGTGCATGTAATAAGTGGACATTGGGCATGTCTTAAGTCTTTTTTTCCCTTTGTTTTAGCTGCCTCCAGCACAGGACCAGGAAGACCTCTCCGCAAATTCTGATGATCCAGGTGAAAGTACCTCCGGCGCCGAATCTGCGGTTCTCACTTCAGTTGCTCCGACTCAAGCTTCAGGCATGCATGGCATAGACAATTTTCTGTTGTGCGATGGCGTGACAAAGGCGGAAATTGGGCAATTGGGACGTGCTAAAATTTCGTACATTATTGTGTTTGGACTAGTTGTCTTCTTCCAAGACAAAATCTTCTCTCAAGTAGAAGAGTCTGATTGCTTTGTTACCTGTTTTGATGAGAGTCTGAACAAAAGTGCCCAGATGCAGCAAATGGATTTAACTGTGCGCTTCTGGAAAAAGAATAATAATGAAGTGTGTACTAAGTACCTAACATCAGCTTTTTTAGGCCATTCTACTGCCGTTGTTTCACTTCAAGCATTTAGAGAGAAATTTGAGTCGTGCGATATATTGCTGAAAGATCCACTTCAGGTATCTATGGATGGGCCAAATGTAAATTTTAAGTTTATCAAAGATTTGGAAACTCACCTTCACTCCACTCAAGATGAATCTGCCTCAATGATGATTTTCATGGGATCTTGTGGTCTGCATGTCCTCAATAATGCATTTAAGCAGGGGGAAAATGCAACTGGGTGTTATATTATTCCGTTCTTGAGGTCTGCCTATAATGTGTTTAAGGACGTTCCTGCCCGCATGAGTGACTACACGCGATACTCAGGCTCTACTAGGTTGCCCAAGAAGTTTTGTGCAGTCAGATGGCTGCAAAACGGAGACACAGCTGAGAGAGCCATAGAAATTTTGCCAAATCGTAAAAAGTTTGTGGAGGGCGTTAAGAAATATGGGAAGGAAATAACATCAAGTATTTTTCAAACCCTCTGAGAAATATTGAGCGACAAGATTATAGGAGCAAAACTTGCGTTTTTCTCTCATATCGCTAATATTGTCGAGCCTTTCATTACGGAATTTCAAGGGGATGCGCCTCTAGCTCTATTTCTATACAGAGGTTTGACTGCTGTAATGGAGGCTTTAATGACCAAGTTCATAAATCAAGACATTTAAAAAACGGAAAGCATTCATCGCATTGACATAGACAAGAATGAGAATCTTCCACAGCCCAAGAATATACATCTGGGATATGCTGTGAAAGCGGAAATAAGAAAACAGACCTTAAAAGAGCTTGAAATATCTCAATTCCAAAATGATTGCAGGAAAATGCTTACTTTTCTATGCAAGAAACTTTTGGAAAAGTCTCCTTTGAAATATCGTCTGTGCAAGGGAAGAACATTCTGTGATCCATCTCTGCTTTCAAAGAGACCTGAAACTTGCCTCAAAACCCTAACCACTACAATGGGAACATTCCAAGAGAAGAAGTGGTTCACTGGTTGTGAATGTGATACAATGGTTCAGGAGTTTAGAAGTATTCTAGGCAAACCTGCCTTCCAAGAGTTGGCTAAGGACTTCCGAAGGTAAGACCAACGTTTGGACCACTTTTGGAGATCCGCATTGAATACTTTTAACGCCTCTCAATTACTGATAAGTTTCCTCAAGAGAGTCCTTATTATAAGCCATGGAAGCGCGTTTGTTGGGAGAGGATTCTCAATTAATAAAGAGATCGTGGTTGAAAATCAGCTGCCCCGGTCCCTCATAGCACATCATCCGGTATATGAGGGGGTAGAGTGCGTCGGTGGTTTGGATTCCATTGATGTGAACAAGAAAATGATGCTCTACGTTCGTAACGCAAGAGATCGATATATGTCGGCTCCGGAACAGCAGAATAAGACAAATAAAGAAAGTCAGAAGGAATACTTGGAGCAGAAGAGTGTGTTAGTTCAAGTAAAGAAGCTGAAATCAAATAAAACCAAGTTATTGTTTGAAAAGCCAACAGAAGCCATAGAAGAGGAGATTAGCCGCTTTACTGGAAGTGTACCTGTGTAGGATGTGAAGTGCTTATGCTTAAGATTTTTTTTGTGCTATGCTTCACGTGTACTGATTGTGTACTTGTAGACTATTGTACTATAACGTTCCGATGTCTACTCTCAATTTTTTGTTTTCACTGCTAGTCACATTTGAATGTCTATGTTTCTTTCAATAAGTATGTATATGAAAGGAAAACATTTTATGCAGGTGGACGTGTACCTACAGAAGAGGGTAATCTTACCTTCATTTAACTTTGATTTTTATTATAAAACTTTTATTGCACTTAACTGTGATGTAACAAAATGATGACTGACTGATTGTACCAAAGGTAGATTCTAATAAATACGTTTTATCACTTTTAGTTATCTTTAATTACGCTACAGAATTGATCATCTGCATTCCTATAACTTACAAGTCTGTTTTGGGCATTTATCAACACAAAATCATATTCCAATTACGGTCGTGAAACATATTCTGAAAGTTGAGTTTTTCTATTATTTGGGGGGAGGGTGGGTTTAAAAGCGCATAGGAAAAGGTCAGGGAAAAATTACTTTTACGGTCTGGGCAACCTGGAAAAGTCAGGGCATTTTTGGATTCTGTTTCCGTAACAACCCTGTACGATTTGGCATGGAAGTAGCCGACCGCACTCAAATGCACTATCACGCACCCCCCACTACCATCGTTCCGCGCCGTGCCGCTTCATGCGCGCGCCACATCGCATCTTCTTCCCTCGCCCCTTTTTCTTTGTGCCTGATTCAGGGAACGCGAATAAAAACATCAGATTCGGAAAATCTAGGATTTTGTTGATAAAAATGGTAATTAACAAATGAACAATGTTTTCACAGTGGTAATAGGGAGAAAGATTATGAGGAAGCTACCAGATAAATAATTTTTAAACAACTTGATAATCTTAACTGTAAAATTGCAGCTGGGACAGACCAAAGATTATGTTGCAATTAATTGTTTATACGGCCATAATTAACAAATGATTTGAATTAAAAGAAGGCCTATAAGAGGCAAATTTTTTGTTTTATATCTAATTTTAAAAACGATTGCCAAAAAAATTTACAGAAGATGTGAACGAAATAAGGAAAAATTAATTGCTTTATAAACAATTACTTTTTTCGCTTGTATTACGTTCTGAAAATGTTCGCAATATTGATTTATACATTTTTGCTTCGCAATAAAAAATCCTGAGCATTATATTCTTGCAGATTAAAGAAAATATATGTGACTGTCAGCGAAGATGTGGACCTAACGCGGAAAAAATCGATTTTTCGTTTTTTGTACCAACCAATTGTTTTTCATTTGTTCTTTCATGATAAAAAATATTATTTCTATATCTGAAAACTTTGAATTGTTATTAAATTGCAAAGTGAGGCCCTCTTATGGAGTTCCTGTGTTGGACCGTTTCTTTAACCGCTCGTCTCGTAAAATCAAGCTACTGCGCATTAGGTCGCTTTCTTCGCGGAATGTAACATATTATGAAACTCCAAGATACACTGTTTTGAAAAAATATTGTAAGGAATTGTAGCATTTCTAGTAAAAGAGTGATCCTCTTTTCTAGTTGCAAATAACTTGTAGTATTCTGTAGTCTAAACTGTCTAGAGGTAGTGTGCGTGGTTTGTAAACTTAGGCGATTAGGGTTCGATTATTATCAGTGCTTGTGAATTTTATGCGATAACATTTTTCTCGAGTTATATTTAATGTTTAAGTTAAGATATTTGTTATATTATGAAAAATGTCAACAGTTAGGAAGTTTTTTGTAAATGTTCTGTAAAAATCCACTTACTCTAAAAGAAAAAAAAAATATACTGATTATGGCTGCATTTTATGTCCCAAGCACCACAAGAAAGTTTCATCCCTCTAAATGATGTAGAACCCACCCCAAATCAAGGTATAATGTTACAAAATTTCGGTGAAAATACCCGAATTTCAAGAGTCGCAATATTTGTATTGCTTATAGCAACATTTCATGTCTGAAGCACAAGAAAGAAGTTGCATTTATATTTATAAAATGTTTGCAGTTATTTTAAAATTGAAAACATTGTCACCGATTATAACAGCATTTCATGACAGAAGTGGAATATATGGAAAGGGAGTAAAACATTTTTTTAATGACACAGTTGTGGAAAAATCGTAAATGTTTTTCTTTCTTTCTTAATATTGATGTATAATCGAGTAGCCCGTGACTCTTCTGTATGCACTAAAAGTGCGACGCAGTAACTTTGGCTTGAGAACTCCGCAAAAGTTCCCTAATTATGAATATCAAGGTTACTTTTTCGAACTCTGGTGCGACAATTTTTTAAACAGTTTTTTGAAACAATTGCATTTTTTTTTAAAGATAATATGCTTTATAATTATTTTGGGAAAGTTGATGTAAGAACCTTACAAACAATTGAATTTGCACTCAAATTAACATAATTGCGGCTGCATATCTCTACAACTAATGTACCGAAAATTTTCGAAAAAAAGGTGAATCAGTTTTGAAGACACATGCTCCACGAGGAAAAAGAAAATTTTATGACGGAGCTAAAACTTGTGTTAATATATATGTGTAAAAGATGGTACTTTTTTAACAACTACGTGTACAATTTTTTGATCTTCCTAATAAAAAACTTTGTGTACATTATACAAGGTCGATGCTATAACTTTTGTAAAAAAATTTGGGGAAATTACCTCGATTACAAATTTTTTTGTTTCTTTGCAAAAATGTTAATCTTAAAATTTTACAATTAAGATTTTCGATTTTTTTCAGTTAATTTTTTTTGTAGCATCCTGGCAATCTTTCTCTCTGTGAGGTTACCGCAAAAGATTCTTCTTTTCCATTAAATGTGATATGATGCAAAATTTCGGAGCGATATTTGGCATGTCGAAGAAGTGATATCCGGGCGGGAAAAAACGAATTTAAAAATAATAATCATTTTTAAACTAATTGATGACTTGAAGTCTTTCAATTTCTCAACTTTTACGGGCAAGTAATGTGTAATTGGAATAAAAAAAAAACCGTGGATGCTAATAATACTACTTTTAAATTGCTAGTTTAGAAATTATGCTTATAGACAAACAGAAAAGTAATAGAAAGAAGAGAAGCGGAGGGGCCCTGGTCGTACCAGGGGCCCTAGGACTCTAGCCCTCTCCCTCTCCTGTACACTGAATGCTATCAAGGGGGTGCGGTTGCGTTGCGAAATAGAATGACGGGGAAAGGGGCGAGGGGAGACGATGCGATGTGGCGCGCGCATGACGCGGCACGACGCGGAACGATGGTAGTGGGGGGGTGCGTGATAGTGCAATTGAGTGCGGTCGGCTACTTCCGTGTCAACTCGTGTTACGGGGGGCTGGAGGGTTCGGGGGGTGCTGTGCTGGGACCGACAGGCTGGGACTCGATTTGATGGTGGGGGCTGCGTCTTAGCGCACTCGAGCACAGTCGGGTGCTTTCGCGTAAACTCGGGTTTTGGGGGTCGGAACGATGCGTTGTGGCGCCCGCATGACGCGGCACGGGGCGGAACGATAGTAGTGGGGAATGTGAGATTGCGAACTCCACGACATTCGGGTGCCTTCGTGTCGAGTCGGGTTAGAACTAGGTTATTAAAACGGAAGAGTTTTCTATTATATTGTGTGGACGGGAAAAAATTCGGGTACGACCAAGAGTTACAAGACATGATATTAATAGGAATGAATTAATTTTTAGGCCTCATGTATTAATGACCAGTGAAAAAAAGTTGAAATTCTTGTTGGTAATTTATTTGCCATATTTCTATTACTTTCGTCTTTAGTTCCCTACTCCTGACGATGAAAATTACGCTGAAATATTGCTTGGTTGAAAATTGAATACATTTGTTGAAAATTTCTCTTTTCCGCTTAAGAATATATCTGTCTTAGTTGAAAATGCATCTGTTTGCTTGTAAGTTTAACTGTCTTGTTGACAATTGACTTCTTTAGCAGTAATTAGTGGACACTCTTCCTCTGGAGCGTGTAACCTTTGCCTATGGCAAAAGTTACGAAAGCGTCCTCATTCAGCTGATAAGTATCTCCATACACTTTCTCCCAGAAGACTTGAATCTCTTCTTGGCTAGGCGGACCGATGTCATTTTTTTAGATGACAGTTACTCCCAGTGGGACCCTGCGGTGGTTGTTAACCTTTAGTTTTTATATATAATTTGTATATATTTGTGTATATATATATATATATATAATTATTTTGTAGGAATGTTGAACACACACACACGGTCGTAAGCGTTTGCGCGAAGAGGTGCGTATATAAACGTGTTTGCCCGCGGAGTACGAGGAGGAGCGGTGGCTAGGTCACGGTCAGGGCGATGCCCTCACCTCTCCAAGGAAATAAATACTATTACTCGTCGTCACCAATCCCCCCTCCTCTTCACTCCTCAACGGGTACACTTTACCCCCCCCCCCAACCCACCAAAGCCCTTCACCAACCACGAAGCGTTCTTTAATGCAGGAGAATCCGCGTGCATCCCCGTATGGCGAAGTCCCAACGTGGATGCAACCTTCGATCAAGAGTTGTGTAAACATTGCCAGTAAACAAAAATAAACATTGCAAAGTTAAATTTTTCGAATCCTGAAACCAAAATGTAGACTAAATGGGCTAAAAGAAACTGCACAAACTAAATTATAACTTATTATAGGGTGGTCGCAAAACACCAGTTTCAAAATTCCCTGACTTTTCCTTGCCTAATTTTTCATTTTCCCTGACCATTAATATATAAATACAAAAATTCTAATCTGTAACATTCTCAATATAGAATCTTTTATACCTGGAATATAACAATTTTAAAGCCGAAAAGGGGGTAGTTTTGAAATCTAATTTTGAATTGTGAATCTTTTTCATGCTTTGATTTCGTTGCATACAATTATTTATAAGAAAGTAGATTTCATTTCGGTCTTAAATACAAATTTTAATTTAAATTTATACATTTTTTATTTCTTATTCTCAGGCCTTTAATTTATTATTCTCAATGTATTCTGAATGTTAACCAATTCAGGATACATTCAAAAGAATTCAAATGAATTGGAAAAAAATAAGAGTGATTTCAGAAAAACTGGAGTGAATTAGAGGAATTTTAGGGAAATGAGAAGAATTCGATGAAAGTCATAAATATTCAAGTGAATTGAAAACAATTCAAAAATACGCAAAAATGCCTTGAATTTAGTAAGTTTGAAATAAGTTTAGAAAAATTTAAAGGTATTAAAAAAAAACTCTTAATATTTTTACCTCAGTTTATTGAAAGAAATCTATTTTTAAAAAAAAAAATTTTTTAAAGAAGAATGCATTAAATATCAGCAATGTTAGAAATACATAATTTTTTTTTTTTTTTTTGATTGTTTCTTTTCCTAATTGGAAAATGTAATAATCTAGACAGATTGGTTCATAATCAACCATAAACTTTATGAACTTTATGAACAATTACAAAGAATTAAATAGAATTCAAGATAAATTGATCAGAATCCAGCCGGATTTTCTAATGAATTCAAATAAATTGCAAAAAATCTTTGAATCCCTGCGACGTAGATCAATTCTTGTAAATAAATGTTATAAAATCACTTGGAATCTTTTAAAATATCTTAAAACCTTATACCTACGTCCTGTAAAATTGTTCCATATCTTCTGAAATTCTAGGAAATTCTTTATAACCCATGACAATTCTTTGAAATCCCTTAAATTCAATTAAACCCTTGGAAATACCTTGAAGTTAATTAAAGCTCTTGAAAATGCCTTTGAATCTTTCAAAATGCCCTAATATATTTCTAATCATTGGAAATATCCCTTGAATGATTGAACACAATTGAAAATTCCCTAAAGTATTTCAAATTTAACAGTGTAGTTAATTTTTTAGGCCGTGTCTAGGTTCACCAAAATGCAGTGAAGGCAGAAGAAATATTTTCGGTGAGCCCAAGAGAAACTGGAAAGGAGGACTAGGTTCACTGAAATTCGGTGACAGTAGACTCAGTAGAACGAATATTTTCAGTGTCCCTGCACACTTCGCTTTTTTAATGATTGGAAGACATACTTTCTAAAGTACACTTTAATGTGAAGTTAATTACCTATGATGCAAAGAATTCTGAAAAAAATTAAAATCAGTTTTTAATAGATTTAGTCGTAGAAGGTATGGATAATTATATAGGTGAGCAAAAAATGCTATTTTCGAAAGATTTGAGGTGAAGAGTAACCGCGCAGGTTTACTAAACTTTCACCCATTAGGGAATTCGAACACATGACAGTAAGAAGTCGTAACTCTTGCGGAACAAAAGTCAAGCATTTTACCTAATTTTACTAAATGAGCCATATGCTATCTTTCTATTTCTTCTGATTAAAATAATAATCGGAAAGTTCAGTTAATTATATTTCAATCCTTTTTACAAAATTAGAAAAAGTCCAACAGTGAAAGGTTACTTCTTGGAAACAATTCAAAGTTGAAGACATCCAAAACATGAAAACAATGAAACTATGAATATGAAAATAAAAGAAATTTGATCACTTCATTTTGAAAGGTTCCAATTTGAAATAATCAAAATTTGAAAGTATTCAATGCTTTGATTGAATGATTAAACTTTTAAAGCATCCAAATATGTAAGCCTATAATTTTGAAGGCAATTAAAATTCATGCAGCTAAAAATGTAAGTCACAGAATTTTGAAAGCATACAAATTTTAATAAATTTGATCATAAGATGAAAGACTTCAGCAAATTTTAATCACTCGGAAATGAAATATAATATAACTGAATATTTTGCCAGGATTTTTCATCATTTAAATCTACCTTAAGAGAATAGCATTAGGCAAAGACGTAGACCTAATCAATTACAATCACGCCAATATAAATCGGTATAAGACTTATCTTGGAGCGATCAGTCGCTCTTATATATTATTATCTTGCCATATGTTTTATGGTCTCGACTGTGCTACTATCCTATCGAGTTTCCATCAAGTCACCATGGATGGAGGACAAGGATAAGAAGACAGATCTCTAGTGTGGTCCTTGATATATATGCATACCTGAGTAATAGACAGAAAATGTATCTACGGAAATCGCCCACGCATAGTCTACATTTTGACCGCGAAATCTATAGCCTTTATCTGATTTCCAGGAGTCATGGTTCTCCAGCCTATATTGATTCCACTTCCAATAATCAGCAAGTACAAGATTTATTTTTCGATTAATCTACATTTTTTTTCACGAACAAAAAAAAACAAAATGATTGGAAAATAAAATTACTCGCTATTAGGCCAACACAAATCTGAGATGCCTCAATAATTATCGAAACTGATTGATAAGCAATGCAAGATCTTCTAAAAATGTATGAACTTTAGCATTCAGTTTAGCTAACTATTAGTTTGTAATACAAAGATCATTATTAATTAATTACGTAAGAAGCAAACGAATAAATATGCGAGAATAGATCAATGATGAATAATTAAAAAAGTTGCGATTTGATTCTTTCCTTTTAAGTAACGATTAATCAGAGGAATGATCTGTGTATGTGTGTCTACCCGATAGGTTTTAATTCCCTTATTCTAAATTTAAATAAATATCCTTTTTCAAAGTTCCCGTACCATGTAAAAAATTCCTTGTTTTAAGTCAAATTATGATTCTTTACGGAAACTCCCTGTCCTAGAGCCAAAATTATAATTCTTAACCAAATTTCCTGTTCTAATGTGAACCTAAAATGAAAATTAAAAATTAGTTACGAAATTCCCTATGCAAAGGTCAAAATTATAACTCTTTACGTGAATTCCCTGTAAAAATGGTAAGAACTATATTTCTTTACCAAAAGTCTCTGTCTCAAACTAAAAATTATGATTCTTTAATAAAATTCTGTCCGAAAGTACAAATTATAATTCTGTACGCAAATTTCCTACCACAAACTTAATATGATATTTCTTTACTGGAACTTTATGTCGCAGCTTAGAATTATAAATCTTTAAAACAATTCCCGGTCTCAAATTCGAAATTATAATTCTTTACTGAAATCCCCTGTCCAACGAATTATAACTCTTTCAGAAAATGCACTGTTCCAAGTCAGAATTGTAATTATTTTGGAAAATTCCCGGTTCCAAGTGAGAATTATGATTTTTTCACAAATTCCCTGGCCGCATCCCGAATTTAGAAGCTCGAAATAGTGAAAAAAACGTTTATATAAGTTGCGCACGATTATAAGCCGCACCCCGATTTTCAAGCTCCAAAAAACCAAAAAAAGGTGCGGCTTATATGCGTGTAAATACGGTTATAATATATGAAGCCACTTTTAACTTGCATAACCCCGGACACTAAATCAGATTCCCGGTCACCCCCCCCCCCCCCCCCCCCCCCCCCCCCCCCCCCCCCGTTAAACGAAATTTCCGGTCATTTCCAGATTTTAGATTTTATATTTAGATTTTAGATGCTAGACGTAAAAATATTTTTATGTTAAACTGAGACTGCATAGATGTTAGACTGAAACATCCAAGATGTTCAGGTCGTTGTATGAGTGCAGGAAAACGCCATCCCTCTATGGGCCACTTGCTGAAGCTTATAATCGATTTCGTGAAAAATGTCATTCGTAAACTTGAATAACTCTCTGCGAGAGCCATAACGTTGCACGAGGTACTCTAGGAAAGAGCCGAAAGTGGCCGAGGGTCAGACTATTTTGGCGCTAAATTTGAATGTCACTCGTCTCTCAGTCAATCTCGGCTCTCGCAGATATTTCACTCACAAGTCATGGCAAATCCCCCCCACCCCCATATATTCCATAAAAAGCTGCCACACTTCTAACATTTACATGGCTGCCCTATAGTTAAACATTAAATATGTTAGCTCTAAATATCTAGATGTTAAGTGTGAACATCTATTTTTCTCCTTGTATAAACATTGGCAAGAACGTACATCTGGCAAGGTGAATTCCTGACTTACGGCGATACAAAGCAGCGTATAAAGTATGGTGAATCGCAATGGGCGATGATGGAATTATCGCAAGGGGTAATCGCGACCGGGCGGTCTACACTGCTTCTTCAACGAAGCCCTACAGTAGCGTTGCAGTAATGTATTTATCGCTCACGCTACGTTAATTGCATCGCGTGAAAGTGGGGCACACACCTAATCGCCCATCTCTTCCTGTCCCCGCAAGGGATCATTCAAATTTCTTCGCCTTACGTTTTTTTATTTCCCTTTTCAAACCTAATCTAGTTTTAATTTCGAAAGTTACGAGTAACTAAAGTGGAATGCTTTCCATTCAGCTTCCAGATTTTATTTTTCAAATGGGAAACATTAACATCATATGATCTTAAATACAGAATGCGTTTGAGAATTTATAAAAGTTATAGTTTTTATGTGCTCCCATATGCCTTTAAATTATTAATTAAAGTAAAACGGAAGTCAGGCAGTCTACAATCCGAACCACGCCCAGTCTATTTTCTACTTTGAAGCAGGAATATATTAAAAATCTGATTGTCAACGTTTCACCGTATTTGAGATCGCATGCAGTTCAAACTTTGAGATGCAATATTGAAAACAATGTAATTTAAAAATCAACTAAAATAAACATTACACGATAAAGATATTAAAATTTCGAACAGTTTATCTTGGAGGACCAAGTAAAAAAACGCATATATGCTTTCTCGAAATAACGCTATTTATCGTACATGTATTGGATACACATATCTCAGCCAATTCTTCACCGGTTTGCATCAAACCGTTAAGAATCAATAAGAAATCGCAATAAAAAAACTTCTGCTCATAATATAGTCTCCATATTTGGTAAACTGGATTCTGCAGATTCAGGAAACATAATAAATGTATCATTTTTATGAACTAAACACACCTACAGCCTACACTATTCAACCGATTGATTAAAATTTTTCAAGATAAGTCTATTTGAAGGAATCCATCATCAGTTTTTCAGGAATTTTAGATTCATTGATTATTTTTCGAGATTTATTACTTTTGGGTAACAAAATCGATTTTTTAGTAATTAGGCAGTCTACATTATTTAACCGATTGATATACGCATTCCATGATAAGTCCATAGAAAAAAACAGAAGATAAAGTTTACATCAATTTCAGTTGAAAAATTCGCTGCAACAGAAATTAACCTTATCGAATAAACTTTACACGAAACTGAGATAATTGTAATTTTTCAGTGAAAAAAAGTCTGCAATTTCCTATGTTATTAATCATAAAAATGTAACACCTTAAATTGAGAAATGCACTGTAAAACTAGATCTCTTTTTTATGGTATTATTTTTTTCGTGTCCTGTTTTTGAACATAACAACTTCATGCTGTTATTCTCAATATAAAACAAATGAATCTAGGTTCTCACCAGTGGTATCATTTTAGTACTACTCGAGACTGTTTTTTCTGAGTCTCATTGCAATACCTGAAAATAGCTCTGAAATAATACTTCGTTTTTACAGTGGTATTTAAATTCAGAGATGAACTTAAATTAAGCAAAAATGTATATGCGAATTCAAGTAAAGTTGATCTGAATTTAAGAAATCGTATGATTAAATTTTGATAAGAAATTCTTATAAGAAACGATAAAAAACTTTTGACACTTTAAATATGTACGGGAAAAATGTCTAGAAAAGGGCATTCAAGGCGACGAGGATAGTGTTTTCCAGAATGATAAAAAAATAAATGATGGAACCCTAATGTGCGAATTAAAATATTCGAAATCTATTTTGTAGTAAGTACTTATTTTCATTAATAGTTCAA
This sequence comes from Andricus grossulariae, assembly GCA_011634705.1. Taxonomy (NCBI): domain Eukaryota; kingdom Metazoa; phylum Arthropoda; class Insecta; order Hymenoptera; family Cynipidae; genus Andricus; species Andricus grossulariae. The sequence continues at coordinate 5,406,101 of JAABKJ010017545.1, forward strand.
TATTAAATTGTTCATTGTACATAAATATACAAGAACTTAGTTGTTGTTTCGATTTGCATTCGTTGTAGATAACAATTATAATTTTAGATTTAATATTTATCATTGATGCGGATAAGTTTGTTTCTGGAAATATTCTCTACAATAAATACAACTCGTGGTATTTTCAATAAAACAGAAGTTTTACACAAGTTAAACTTATTAAAAACAAATAATTTATACACTTCTAAAATAATAACTGGCTATAACTCCCACAAATAGAATTATATAAACATGTGCTTAGCAATAAAAGAATGATAAAGTAAGTGTACAAAGAAAGATAAAATCGGAAACACCAAATAAGTCGTTTTTAGTAAACAATTACACATTTAAATGTGTAAAACAAGTTACACTTATATTCTCCTTCCAAATTATATACTTCACTTTGAGGTTATGTTTCGTGTACATCTCAAGAAAATAAGAAATGTACTAACAAGTCAAATGCCATAGATCCTGCTGTCCGGCAGACCCCGCCCACTGCCGTGTAACCAAACGGAGCAATCTACTGGATACCAACATAGCGCCCGGCACCGGACATCTATACACAGCCTATAATTTTCCCTCCGTTCGCTTTTCCAGTTGGTTGTGACTCTCTGGTGTAACTTCACACGTCAACGGGATATAAAAATTAAAATATATATTTTCCACAATCAACCCAATTAGACAACATTCTCATGAATTCTGTAAAATTCCCTTAAATTTTGTAGAATTTTCGAGAACTCAGCATAATTCTCCTGTATTCTGTAGAAATTTCGAGAACTCAGTAGAATTCTCCTGAATTCTGAAGAATTCCCAAGAATTCAGCAGAATTTTCTTAAAATCAGCAAAATTCTCTCTAACTCTGTGGAATTTTTTTGATTTCGGTTGAATTCTTTTGAATTCAGTAGAATTCTCAATAATACAGTAGAATTCTCTTGAATTGTGCAAAATTCTCTTGAATTCAGTATCATTATTTTAAGTTCAGCAGAACTCTCTTCAATTCAGCAGAATTCTCCAACGTTTGGCAAAATTCTCTTGAAATCAACAGCATTCTCTTGAATAATATAGAATTCTCCTGAATTCAGTAGAATTTCCTTAAATTAATCATAATTATTTCGAATTCTGTAAAAATATCTCGTACATTCAGTAGAATTCTCTTGAATTCAGTAGAATTCTCTTGACTTCAGTAGAATTCTCTTGAAATATGTAAAATTCTCTTAAACTTTGCTTAATTCTCTTAATTTCAGTAGAATTCTCCTAGGTATGGCATAATTCTCTTGAATTTAGTTAAAATATCGTGTTTTCTTTCGAATTCAGCAGAATATTCTTGAAATCAGCAAAATTCTTCCGAATTCTCTAGAATTAGGCAGAATTCCCTTGAATTAATCATAATTCTCTAGAATTCTGTATAAATATCTCGCGAATACAGTAGAATTCTCTTTATTTATGCATTCTCTTAAAATCTGTATAATTCTCTTGAAGTCTGTAGAATTATCTTCAATTCAGTAGAATACTCTTACGTTTGGCAGAATTCTCGTGCAATCTGTAGAATAATTTTGAATTGAGTAGAACTCTCTTTATTTCCGTAAAATTATCTTAAATTCCTTAAAAGACTCTTGAATTCTGTAGAATTCACATGAATTCTGTAGAATTCACATGAATTCTATAGAATTCCCTTGAACACTTTTGAACTTATTACAAATTTGTTAACACTTTGGAATTCGTTAGAATAAGCTTTGATTTATTTTGAATTCATTAATCTTCCCAATTTTCATTGTTCTAAATGTTACAAGAAATGTCGATGAAATTCCATTGAAAAAATGCGACACGCCAGTCATAATTAAATGCTTGATGATTTCAGTGCACGCGTTTAACAAAAAGTACCAAATTACTTTTTCCAGGTATAATTTAAACTGCAAACATACGTCCGCAAAAATCCCTGTGATGACGTACATGCAAAGATGATTTTATTGCCGTGTAATGAGGTTTCTTTACTCAGCGAACATAATAAAAGACGTCATCACACTCATTCAAACACGGTGCTCTGCCTAGATAAAAATCACGCTAAAAAAGAATTACCTAGCAATTTTCCATACATATGTGCACAAATGAGACGAACACACCCCTGATGAAAATGTTTTGACGATGCCCTTGCCGATAAAATTTATTTTACTTGAATTACTTTTTAGTAATTAACAAACTTAATAATTAGTGTCGTGAAGCTCAGGTGACCATTGTTTTTTTCAAATGAAAGTTCTGTAAAAAATATATCTTGGAAATATATGATACATACGTGCGCAAATGAGGACTGATCCATTCCTAGTTAGAGGATTAGTCATTACAATTAGTCATTCAGTCGTCTCTCACTAGTATACGCATGTATTAAAAATTACCTATTATTTTTTTAGGGAGCTTTTTTCACTGCAAACATACCCCCGATGAAGAAATTTGGACAAAGAACATCCAAGTAGGATAAACGCTTTACCTAGAGCGTCGTCAAATTTAATGGACTAGGATATTTTTCGCAAATTAAAAATAATCACCTCAAACACCTTCAAAAGACTTTAGTAGGTGTCTGGGGTGATTATTTTTAATTTGAAATTTTTTGGCTCTTATAGTTGCAGGCAGCTGAGATGAGGTCCGGGGGCTCTCGTGGTGGAGGAAGTTTCCGTATTGAAGCTTCGGATTATTTCACAAAGTTGCCACTTCCGGTAGTGGCGTAATAGTAGAGTAGAGAAAGTGGCGGATTAATTTGAAATTTCTATCATTCCCCAAATTTTTAAGGCAAAATCTTTATTATTGTAGGAAAAAAGCCGGGGGAACCTAACACTGCTAAAACCGATAATTTTCACAAGTATCACATGCCCTTAAATTAGCCTTAAACGAGCCCTAAATAGTGATACAAGTAATATCTCAATATTGCAATAGTGTTGTGCCAGCTTAACACACCTGTCGCGTTTGCCTATACTAGTGACCACAGCCTGCGCTCGACTCGCCACTGTAGCGGCTCCATTCGAATCGGCGACGCACATCTTGCGACCACTTCTTGTTAGTAGGGGGCCTCACAGAGGTTTCGCCCTAATGGTAAATACTAAATACCTGTTTTTGACATTGGCACTACAGTGTTAGAAATTTCTATAGCGATTTTACTAGAAATTAATTAATATACATGTATACGTGCATAGCAGAACACAGTGCGTGAAAGTTGAAAGTTGTTTGATGCACCCAAATCTTGTCATATATTTAAAACTAAAGTAATAACCTAAAATTCATCGACACAATTCTTATTTATAATCAAAGTGCAACGTGCGCGTGGAATTTTCTTAAAAATTCACTGTAAATGTAAAAATTTTGACGTCAGTACCGCTGCTTTTAGGTTAGGTGTCTCAATAATTCGCTTAATTGAACTTTTCCACTTAAAACCCAGTATAATTTATGTTTAACTAGAAGAAAATATTATGCTTCATCATTTAGGATTGAAAATTACTGCCATAATTATTTTTAATTTGTTGAAAGTGGAATTACCTGATTTTTCTAAAAGTTGATCAATATACATTTATATGAAATTTAATGTGTAGCTTCTTAATCAATATTTCATAGACCAAGTTTTTAGATTTAATATACAAATGTATAGTAAATGTATAATAAAATTTCAAACATTTTTACCAGTGTAGGCACAAAGTTGGAGCACAAGGTCGGATACTTTCCGGACATACCTCGTAACTACTATAGGCGCTTTAGAGTCATACTTTGAAAGCCCCCCACGCCGCCGGCCAAGAATGCTCAGAACTCAAACAATCTCGGTATGGCCAAGTCGCTTTTGCAACCTATGGGCCTGGCAAGATCGGATACATATAGCTTACCTATCAACTTGGTTATACCAAGAAAGTACGGGTTCCGAGCGTTTTTTGGCCTGTAAGTAAGACTTTCTGAGTATGACTCACTGATCGTAACCAGGCCGCCTTGATCTGCGCATGCTTGGATTGTAGCGACGTTCATTGGCTGTAGTGCGCGCCTGTTTTTGAATTTCAAATCAGGATACGAACTGGAGCCAATGAAAACAAGTTGTCATCGATGATAATATACGCATGCTAGAAAATTAAAAAGGTCTCCATGAAATAATTAATTTCTATAAAGTCTAGTGTTGAATAAGAGGTAAATAAATCATTTTAAAGTTTTTATTTCAGAAAAAAATATCCAAAAAAGAAAGATATCGTTTAAAAAAATGATTCTCCGTGATGTTTATTAATTTTTTTTATTAAGTAAAAAGCCAAATAAAAGTTGCAAAATTCAGAAAAACCGCAACGTTTTAGCTATTTAAAAAAACTGGATATAAGTATTTTGCCCTGGTAAATGGGTAAAAAATAGTAAACTTTGGGAGATCATACCTTATGACCTATCAGGGCTAGATCTTTGTTTTTTTAGAATTACTGGAAATTACGTCTACTTTAATTAAAATTCAGAATTTTGTTTGTAAAATTACCAGCTTCGAATAAACAGATGCAATTACAAAAACACGGGTCTTAGAACATTTTTCAAAAATATTTTCGGGACGCGTAGTAGTCATTTCTAGAAAATTTGGAATTTGCATGAGGATCACTAAAGAAACCGTTGTAGCATTAGTTAGATCAGTCTTTTTGAATGCTCTAATCAGTAACTTTCACTAATTAAATCAGTAATTTTGAATCATCTAAACTTGCAATAATTGAATCATCAATTTTGAATGGTATGATCAGTAGCTGCGTATATTCATCACTTATGGTCAATTTAAACCATTTATTCAAATTCGGGACTTTAATAAAGAATTTTAATTCAGAAAAAAGTTGACTATTTTATCATAGCAGAGAAACCACTCACTTCTATAGACTGAAAATCAGTCATTTAATGTGAATGATTCAGTCAGAAATATTGACTGATTCAGTCAGTAATATTTACTGATTCACCTCTTTAAAAAACTGGTTTGTCAGTAGAAATGACTAATTTTGGAGAGAAAGATGCTTGATTAATAATATCAGTCAAATTTTGAGTGATTTAAATTTACAGTGCATATTGTTAGATTATTATTCAGTTTTTTAAGATTATTATTCAGATTAATATTCAGTTCAATGGAAATAGTGATTAGAGACCTACTTTTGACTCGTCCTTCTCCAGTTTCTTCAATCATCAGCGTCCGAGGAAAAATAGGACAAACCAGAGCTGTACACGGTGCATTGAGGAGTTGAAGTCATATTGCATGGACCAGAGAATTTTGGAATAGATAGTACTTTCAAATAAGCGTTTTGCCTCTCCCTAGGTGAAGAAGATAGGCAACAGCTGCAGAATCCTTTGAATCATGAAGAGGCTTCGCGATGCAAGTCCCGTTAGAAGCATTCGAAACGGGATTGTTTTAATGCCATTTACACTAATCGAATTAGAGAATGAACCGATGTGACGATACGGAGAGCCGAGAAGGGTGTCACGTGGGGTGAGTGGTGGGGCACGGAAAAGGGGCGCGTGGATGTGCACAATCCACATTCCCCCGTGTGCCCACCCTTCCCGCCTCTAACCCAGCAAACTCCCCAGCTGCCAAGCGCAGCGATCGCTCGACCGGAAGTAACGCGACTACTGCCTACTACACGTCGCCCCCACTCTTAAGCCCCCAACCCCCCTCACTTCATCCCATACCGCGCCTTGCATTATCTGTACTGCTTTCTCTTCCGTTAGCCCCCTACCTCTATCTCTTTTGATTTGGCAATTTGCACGTTAGCTTCTTTGTTGTTTGTAGCAGTTTGCAGATACTAAAAGAAGAATTAAATTCTACGAAGAAAATGCATAGTCTGTTTTAAGGGTTTATTGTTTTTTTTTGAGTTTATTTTAGGAATTTTATTTTTAAATGTAGACTTTTCTTTACATTCAACTCCTTTATTATTTGTACTTTGCAATTATAAAAAATTTAAAGATTTTTAATTAAAACGAAATATGTAGATGAATAAGAAAGCCTTTTGGTGAAATAATAGAAGTATAGATAAATCATTTCTTTAGAACACCGCTCATTTGTATTCCAAACGTTCTGTATTCCTTTCTTCTTAGCAATGGAATCCAGCTTTATTAAATCTATCATTTTTACTTCCTATCAGTTTGATGAATAATATGTTATCCATTTTTAACTCGTTCCCGCTTCTAATCTGATCACTGTTCTGTTTTTCTGAAAATTTTGCAAAAATGCTATCCCTGCTGTACATTTTTATTACTACATATTTATACTACTTTCTATTATATTTCTCTTTACCTAGATACTATCTGTTTTTAATTCTTTTAGCCTATTTCTTTTGCCAATGTATAAATCCTTTTCTTTTTACTTTTATCACATTTTATCCTCTTCCCTTTTCCGGCGGGTACAGTCTCATCGCGCGCAGCTCGCTGCGCTCGCATTATTGAGAGCACCTGGAAAACATACGTTTTTAGAGCTCATGCTACATGCTCCAATATTTATTCCTCAAATTCGGCTTGTTTTTGCGAATGTTTGATTAATTATGTACACCTTAATTAAACTGTATGCATTTAAAACTGGAGCATTTCAAACTCTAGCATTTCAAACTGTAGTAATCCAAACTGCAGAATTTAAAAGTCAAAAATTTAAAAACTGCAGCATTTCAAGTTCTAGCATTTAAAATTGCTGCATTTCAAACTGGAGCATTTCAAACTCGTGAATCTCAAACTACAAGTATTTCAAACTCGATTATTCCAAAATTGAGCATTTAAAACACCAGCGTTTCCAAGTCGGGAATTTTAAAGTAGACTATTTCAGACTACAGCATTTCAAACTGAAACATTTTAAATTGCAGTACTACAAACTCGAGAATTTCAAACTTTAGTATTTAAAAAACCAGCATTCCAAACTCGAGCATTTCAAATTGGAGCATTTCAAATTCCAGAATTTCAATATCCAACATTTCAAATTCGAATATTTTAAGCTACAGTATTTCAAACTCAAACATTTGAAACTCCAGCATTTGCAAATCGAGCATTTAAAACTGCAGCATTTAAAACTCCAGCATTTCAAACTCCGGAATTTCGAATTCGAGCATTGAAAACTCATGAATTTCAATTTCAGCAATATAAGCTCGAGAATGAGGAATTTGAGCATTTCAAACTACAACATTTCAAACTAGAGCATTTTAAAGATGAGCATTAAAACCTCCAGCTTTTCAAACTGAGGCATTTCAAACCTAAGCATTATAAACTCGAGCATTTAAAACTGCAGTATGTCAAACTGGATCATTTCAAACTGCAAAATAGGCGATTGCGATACAGACGAGTAAATTAAAAAAGATAGATTCAGAATTATACATAGAAAAGGACTGACATGGATAGAATAGGATAGTGAAGAGGGGCTTGATGAAGATGGGACAGAATTGTATTGAGAAAATGTAAAGAATGATTGACAAAAAAATTGACCAAGGATAGGTTGGGATACAGAAGAGTGGATTGAAAAAGATAGGCATAGAATTCTACTGAAAAACAGATAGGAAGAGACTGACTGGAATAGACGAGCGATATGCTAGGTTTGTGAAGAAAAATAGGGGACTGAAAAATATAGACAAGGAATAAGTTGGACTACAGAAGAGGGAATTGATAAAAAAAATGGTACTGATCAAGAATTAGAAAAGAATTGACGTAGATAGGCGAGTGATAGAATGGGATTTATTTATCATCATCGCTTTCTATTTTGGACTGCGTGGTATACAGTTCCCTAATAAAGTGGAATGAGTTTTATTTTAACAGGTTCGTATAATTACATTAAACGTATATCCATTCGTCTCTTAGCTAGGAATCAGTTTCCAGGTGTCTTCTGTCTTTTTACGCCATCTACAGCTACACGATCTCTGATAAATCCTTGTTCTCTTGATGAGCACAAAAACCCAGAAAAATGTTCCACTCCAAGGGATACTGGGGTACTTTTCAGGATGGACTTGTCCCGAATCTGGAATGTTTTGTATCGATTTCAAGCACGTCTCACATGGGGGATCAGTTGAATTTGGCGTGTCGAGGCGGGCCAAGTCAGTGTGAAATTCGGCAGCCCTTATTAAAGCTTACACCCTTATTCGTCGCTGTTTCTGTCGGTGCCCACTGCTGACTCATCCTTTAGGTGTACCCCAGCCGCAACTGCAAACACCCACGGATGGCGACTCACACGGATGGAGCTTATCCTGAGAGAAAGAGACTCATACATCGGTGTCGTAGCCACGCGGCCGGGCTGTAACTAAATTTAAAATTTTTACTTACTTCCAGGCTACTGCTCACCCTCGCTGTCATTACCCGCTGCAATCAGCGTTCGCTATATCCTACACGCGCGTACTCACACGTCCCTTCAGCACCTTGCCTGTCCTTACACTCCACCTATTTCGGTACCGCGTGCGCCCGGATTGCCCATAACCGGATTAACTGCAACTATTTGATAAACGGTCTGGTGCAGAAGCACTCGATACTCTCGTTCCAGGGTACTTTCGATGCCTATCAATCATACAGCCCCTAACATTTTCTTCAATTTCATGTTAGCTATTTTGAAAATATAACTTTTAGCGTTGCGCAATTAATTACTCGTATTTTTACAACTTGGTGTTTTCTAACTCATGGCCAAGAAGAGTAGCTTATAAGGATCAAATAAGAGCTATTTGTAATACAAGTGTGTAAAATAGGCGATTACCGACGAGTGTGACACTTGCAGCATGAGTCGAAAGGCTAGTGGGTATGCATGCAAAAGTTGCCCCCGCATGTATCAAGTTCATATCAATACCATAGATGGGCAGTGGGCACCCATGTTACGTAAAATTCCTCTGAAGAATAACCTTGAAATTTTATTTATAGAGGTGTTCTGGAGGAGGAAAGTTAAATAAAAAAGTGATTTTTTTTCGAAAACTGCCAGACCGATTTTTACGATTGAAATATATGTTTTAGTCATCAATAAAACTACTCAAACAAAAATTTCAATTTTTAAAAAGGGAAAATAGGGGGAAATTTTGTTTTCAAATTAAATAAAAAATTTGAAGTGAAGGTTTAGAGATATGCCTCTATTTTTTTTTTTTTTAAATTGCGTAGAATGTCTACTTTAACATATCTGTTTCCCAAATTTTTCTGAGGGGTACTTCATGGCTTAAAAAAACGAAATCTTGCCTAGGGCGCCGAGCATGTATGGCGTATAGCGTGTAACATTAGGGTGGAATAATAATAAAATAATAATAAAATCAAAGTACGAATTTTTTTCGGAAATGGCCCATTTTGTGAGGTTTCAGAAAAAAATTAATATGTAATTTTTTCAATTGGTCGATATTAAAGGATTCCGCCCACATGGAAATGGCCCATTTTGTGAGGTTTCAGAAAAAAATTATTATGTACTTTTTTCGATTGGACAATATTAAAGGATTCCGCCCACTCTATTTTCACATAAGAAAAACATGGGGTTGGGGAAATACCCATTTTTTTGCCAACATTATCATGCATTTTGCGATATATTGGTTGTAATTAATACTTTTTCCATGCTCTTTTCACAGATAATTTTGAATGGACAAACTGAAAAGTTTCATGTATTTTTTAATGAAATATTATTTGTTTAAACAATTTTTATTTTCTTGAAATATTATTTTTTGACATTTTACCGCAAATTATATGTATTATCAGAACGAAATAAGCTAATTAGGCTACATGAAAGATCAATATGGTCGATTTAACTCGTTGTTAATTGCTTGAATATTTTTTTATTGTAAAAATGTAACTTTTGACTGGAGTAAGGCTTTATCTAACTTTATCTGAGTAACTTAAACTATTTAGTTAAAATCGGTAATCAACACTATCGACTTGCTAATTAGTTCATGTCATACAATAAAAATGAAATTGTTGTCTTTTTTATCCGAAGAAATGTTCAAACAAATGAATATACTTCAAGTAATTATGGGTAAGTAATCAAAAGAGTCAACATTAGAGCAGCTCATCGAATTTGTTGGAAAATTGGCAAAAAGCTCCACTTTTCTACTTCAGTCAAAAGTTACATTTGAACAATACAACATTGTTTAAACATTTTAAAACAAATTGGCTCGACCAAATCGTTTTTCAGTATTGCCTAATTAGTTGATTTCGTTCTGAATATATCGATAATTTGCGATAAAATGTGAAAAAATAATCTTTTAAACAAGTAAACATTGTTTAAACAATTATTATTTGAGGGAGCATTCGCAAAATACGTGATAAATTTTTCAGGAACTTTAAACACCCCCTCCTCCCTGCGTAATACTTTTTTCATTGCACTCAACATGGAGAATGATACTGTGAAAGCCCGCACCCCTTAACGTATCACGTATGTGAATGACCCCTCATAAAGAAATACAAAAAAACTTTTTATTTTTTTCCATTGAAAATGCTCTGTGAAGAAAGCCGAAAAAAGTAAAAATTATGACCAGTATACAGCAAAATACCCGATCCTCTGTTCAAGGGTGGCTTTTGGGTAGTGTTGGAAGAGGGAAGGGGGTTCAAAATAAAATTTAAACACATACATCACATTCGGAGAACTCATTTTAATAAGTTTCTGTAATTTTCACTCGGTTTGTTGGACAATACGTCTTTCAGCTTCATATTTGTAAAAAATCGGGGCTTCAACAACCCCATGTTATTTTTACGCGAAAATAGAGGGGGTGTGCTATTAATTTATTTGGGAAACTTCACAAAATGGGCTATTTCCGCAATAAAAATGTCAACTTTTCATACAATTTTGTCTGTAAGTAGTTTCATAACATATATTACGATCGTTAAAATTAGTCTAGCTGTTTAAAGAAATTACTTTTTTCTTTTACTTTCCCTCTCCATGACTCCCCCAAAAATAAAATGTTAAGGTTATCCTTTGAAGGAATTTTATATCACATGAGTGCCTATCTATGATGTGTTAATATGAACTTAATACTTGAGAAGGAAACTTTTGCATGCTTACCCCCCTAAGCCCTTCCCGATCCTTTCTGGTGGTTTTCAGCCGAAGTGTATAATTTTTTTTGCAGAATTTTTAAGAGTATTTTTATTTGAACTGTGTCCAACGTTTTTCTATAGAAAAAAATATGATTGTCAGTTTTTCTAACTGAATGTGAAAAAATTTCATAGAAAACATTTGAAGCATTCTTTAAACAAATATTTTGTGTTTATATTTCTGAAAATTCTAGCTTAAACAAATTTATTTTTTATAAAGTATATTATAAAATAATTATTTTTCACCGAAAACTTTATATAAAAAATTACATCATTTGTTTGGACCAATAGAACAAAAGTTTATAATCAAAATTTTTGTTTTTAAACTTTCATCGCCCCTGCGACGCGACAGTCAAGGCTGTCCCATTTTTCATTTAATAACTGTTTATTCTGATGGAATATAACAATTTTGTTGCACAACAATATAGTAAATCAAAGACAGAATTTGAAACCAGATTTAAAAAACGAATTCTTTTAACGCCAACATATATCACTTGTTCTACTTAAGTCTCCTCTACTCAGGGCGCGCTTAAACAAAGTTTCATTGATACAGAGATACAATTTATCTTGAATGCCATGAACATAACAATCAAAAAAATAAAGTATTTAATTTAATCACTTTCAGTTGTGGATCTAAATAAATGACCTGGGAAGGGGGGAGGGGGCGTTGGAAGATGTTCCACACATAGCTATATGACTAAATTGATCAAGGTTGGCTCTAAAAACAAGTTTCTTGTCATTTTTCCGGTTATCAAAATTCTTTCCAAATCATAAACATTAAAAAATGAAATCTTTCAGACCTGAAAAATGTTTAATTTAAATATTGAATACTTATCCACAAAATCAAAGATTTTTTTTCAAGGTTAAGGTCCTTTTTAATATTATTATTTATTCGTCAAAATCCGCGTTTGTAGACGGACTGAGATTCAACAAACGACCTAATAATAGGATATTATGATATATATATATATATTTTTTCTCGGTTTCGGTTTCTATTCCTTTGGAATAGAACTGAAGGGCCTATGACAAAGCCATCGGACGGGTCCTCGGGTTGCGGATAGAGGATCCCTGTACCAAGGGTTACTGCTGAATATGGTTACAATAATTAATAAGCAGTCGCGGACAATTGTGCAGGGATGGTCCCGAAGGAATAACCCCTAAGCGGAGGCGTAGCAACCGTGAAATAGAACTTATTTAGAAAAAATCCTACTAATGCCATGCAAGGGAACTAACGCAAATTAAACACCCCGAAACGTGACCAAGAAATACAGTAAAAATCGCTGTTTTTGTCATTTTTACGTCCACTTGTGCGTTTTTCGGAAAAATTTGAGCCAACTGGGTTATTTGGGCCCCGGATTCGGATTGAGCGACCCCAAAAACATATAGATATGCTGGTTAAGTCCACCGGGCATTTTTTTTGTTGTTGTAAAAATATACAAGAAAAATCGCTGTTTTCGTCGATTTTACGTCTATTTTTGCGTTTTTCAGACAAATACGAGCTAATTTGAATATTTTGATCCCGGATTCGGATTCAGTGACCCCAAAAACATATAGATATGCCGGTGTAGTCCGCCGGGCAGACCACTTTTTTTTGTGTGGCGGTGATATTATTTTAATTATAGATGAAAAATGTTACAGTTATTGTAACAAATAAATTAAGCAGATGTAAATTTTGTATATATGTAATTAAAATAAATATCCTTCAATGTCATAAAATAAATTCTTTCCAGTAAATCCTCATTATTACTATATAGTCAAATGTAAACATATGTGTCTTATACCGTTAAAAATCAAGACGAGTTTACACATACAATAAATAATAATAAATAAGCCTTTTCAGATGTTATAATAACATCCACAGGCAAAGGAATCAAATGTAAATCTGAGGTCCAAATGTGGATCACTATATATTTCTTCTAGCGTGAATTGATATGTTGTTTGAATCCGAATTTTGTGGTATTTTTATTCAAACGGTTTAAACATTCCACAAAATTTGACTCTATAGTTATATATCAATTTACGGTAAATCCAATATATATAGTGATCCTCTTTATTTGAACCCCGGATCCGCATTTGGTTCCATTGGTGTGATATTATAGTTATGTATCAGTGTTACATATTTGTTACGTATTTGAGTTCCATATTTGTTACGTATTCGAGTTTCATATTTATTACATAACGGTGACATATCCTTGTAACACTTTTATGGAATTGTTACAGAACGATCGCAGAACAAATTTACATCGTAACACTGTTACATATGTGTTACAGCACTATACAGAACAATGTTCCTTTATAAACCTGTTCCTAAATTGTTCTAAAAATATTTTTTGATATATAACGCTGTTCCAGAATTGTTACTGAACGACCACAGAATAAATTTACATTCTAACACTGTTACACATGTGTTACGGCACTATTACAGAGCAATGTTCCTTTTTAAACCTGTTCCTAAATTGTTCTAAGGAACCTTTTGGAAATATAATGCTGTTCAAGAATTGTTACAGAACGATCACAAAACAAATTTACATCGCAGCACTGTTACATATGTGTTACGACACTATTACAGAAAAATGTTCCTTTGCAGCCCTCTTCATAAATTATTTGAAAAATACTTTTTGAAATATAACGCTGTTCCTGAATTGTTAGAGAACAAATTTACATTGTAACACGGTTACATATGTTACCGCATTATTACAGAACAGTGTTCCTCTGTAACCCTGTTCTTTAATGGTTCTAAAAGTACTTTTTGACATATAACACGGTTCTATAATTGTTACAGAACGATAAAAGAACATATTTACATTGTAACACTGTTACATATGTGTTAAGGCACTATTGAATAACAATTTTCCTTTATAACCCTGTTCCTAAATTGTTCCAAAAATCTTTTTTCACATATAACGCTGCTCCATAATTGTTACAGAACGATTACAGAACAAATTTACATCGTAATACTGTCACATATGTATTACGGCACCATTACAGAACATGGTTATTTTGTAACATTGTTCCTAAATTGTTCTAAATATATTTTTTTACATATAAGGCTGTTCCAGAATTGTTACAGATCTCTGACAGAACATGGTTCTGTAACAGCGTTATAGAACCGCTACATCCATTTGGGGACGACATTACTCGGACCATGGTCTATGTATGTTCTTAACCTGTTACAGAACCTATTCTTTTCCGTTCTAGAACTGTTACATCGCAGTTATATAACAGTGTCCGCTGGGTTCGTAGATTAATTTTTAGAATTGATTCCTGGAGGTTTCGAATTTTTAACTTCACAACGTGGCAGTTTCAAACCTAATTAGTTATTTGAAATGTCAGGATATTCTGCTATTAGATATTCTAAAATTTCATATTAAACGCCTTGGAAGTCAGTGTGGAATTTAATAATTTTAGATGTAAACATAAAGTAATTTCGAGTTGAAAAGCTTAAAATTTTATAATTTTAAAGAAAAATGGAATCATATCAGAGCGATATTTTTTGTTGTTGTATTCTGTATTTTAAATTTCAATATATTATGTCAAAATATATCCGACTTTAGTTGAAGATTTTATCCAATTATTTATTTTAAATGAAAAATATTTAGAAGATTTCAAGAATGAGCAATAAATCTAAAGGAAGATTTGAAATAAAAAAAAATGATGAAAATAAAAAAAATATAACAAAGAGGAAACTTTGCTGTATTTGCAGCGGAGAAACGTTTCGTATAATGCCCTCGGTGGCATGCAGGCAGTGCGAGGAGGCGGCTCACGCGTTGGAGCAGGTGCTCCGAGCTGGATATCCTCTTCGCCATCTCTATTTCTACGCCCGAGATGATCAGGCTAATTATCAAGTTGTGGAGGCGATGTCCCAACAGGAATTTTCCGCAAGAGTCCTATTGAATTTGAAGATTGCCCACGACAGGCCATACAGGGTTACAAATAACCCTGTCAATCTTAGTCCACCGGGTTTGTTTGTCCGGGATCTGTCAGGATTTTTCCCACCTCTGGTGGGACACGAGGACATGGCTGTTTAAGTCCTTGGAGGATATGACAGAGGTCGAGGCATGGCCGTGTGGTTGAGGTTTGCTGGCTACTTTTAAGAAATATAGATTATTTGAGTTTTTATGTGTACGGGTGACTCGTGTTTTGAGCATTAACCAATAGCGACGATTTTACTGTTTTTCGTCGTTGAAATAAATATAAACGATTTGAGCTTTCATATTTGAGTAGTCTTGATATAGAATTTATGCGAGTACTTTGGTTGACGAATGTTCGATTCTAAAATATAAGAGATTCGACTGTTTAAGGACAAAAGAGTCCAAATTTTATCAAATTTAAAGGAATGAAAAGCGATCAGAATGATTGATGGATAATTAAAATTTTGAATGTTAAGAATGTCTACGGAAAATTCGAAAATATTGGATTTGCAAATACGTAAATTTGTAAATGACTGTGAAATGATTTGTGCAAGAAACTCGAAGTTCGAACGAGTCGAGTCGAGCTTGTTAACTTCCAAGTCGAGATCGTGCTTTCCAGAAAGCTCGACACTTTTTGAGCACTCAAATGTCTTCGAGTTCTCGGATGTCTTCGAGGACTCGACACTTTCGAGTACTCGAATACATTCGAGCTGCTCAAAAGTGTCAGGTTCTCGAAACTTTTGAAATTAACAAGAATTTTTTAAAACCCGATACTACGAGGGTTTTCGGATTTCTAACAGCGATTACGAAATAAAAATTGACAACTCAAGATTTTTTATCCAAAACGATGACCAAATTCTGTAAGAATTCAATAAACTAACGACATCCCTGAATATAATAAATTTTGACTAAATTTATGATCAGAAGCCCGAAAAAACTCTAGTATACTGAGTCTCATGAAAATCCGTCAGTTTATCAAATTTTTTATCTATCAATTTATTGAAATTCTCACAAATTTAGTCGCCGTTTTGGATGAAAAATCTCGAATTCTTACTTTTGATTATAAAATCACTGTTAGCAATTCGAAAAAACGCCTGGTACCGGGTTTGAAGAAATTATTGTTAATTTCAAAGGCTTCGAGAACCCGAAACTTTCGAGTAGCTCGAAACTGTTCGAGTCCTCGAAACTTTGGAGTACTCGAAGCCGTTTGAGTTCTCGAAACTTTCGAGTAGCTCGAAAACTTCAATAACTCGAAATTTCGAGCATGCTCGAGTTCGAGTCGACTCGAAGTTTCGAGCTTTTGCACACCCTTAACAAATAATAATTATTTAATGATTACTCATACAGCAACATGACATGGCGGGATATCCTATTTGTATCCCAAGATATCCTTGAAACATGCAACAGAGATATCGACGTGATATAGGGTTAGGTTCGAAAGCAGCATTTTCACAGTCAAAACTCTGGAATAAATTTTGTTGCAGCTAACTTCAGGATGGGGTTTCATCTTGCTCGGAATTTGAAAACGAACTAACATCTATTTTTTTTGCTGCAAAACTGCAAAAACAATTGACAGCAAGTGACGTTTCGTACCCCAAGTCTGAGGGGCACGATACCTTGTGCAATAGTACCTTTCACACTACCAAGTTTATATTTTGTTGCCGGGAAATAGTGCCCTGAAATTAGCGTTAGATTCACATTCTGATTTTTCTGTACTGGTGAACAGGTAGAAGTCGCACAGTGCCTAATCTAGTGAATAAGGAGAGTGGTTCATAGTAGTGACCTTGTTTTTTGCCAAAAACGAACGCGTAAGGAGCGCGATGTGCGCGGGTGCATTGTCCTGAAGCATGATACACGCGTTCTCCGCCCACAATTCGGGTCGTGAACGTCGAACATATTCACGCAGTTGCTTCAGGACTTTAACATGTAATCTTTTATAAACGATTCGCCCTGCTGGAGCATGTTCATGATGAAAAATCTTCACGTATATCGAAAAAAACGGTGAGCATAGTCTTGATTTTTGAACGACACTTGCGCGCTTTTTTGATGTGCTCTATATCCTGTTCTAAAAAGATGATTGAGTCAAAGTCGAAAGAGCGTAACGTCTTTTCCGTACTCCTGATTCGTCGAGTAGGTATCGATTGTGATTTTCGACAATCGATACTTGGGCGGAATCACATTCATTTGGTCCACTGTTTTCCTCTCAGTACTTAAGGAAGTGAAGTTAGCTGGTACTTGAAGTGAAAATACTTACTACATGTCGATCCTTTTCCGGTTGTGACAACAGCTGAGCAGGACAAAGGTTTTTTCGAAACGTGTCGGTTGTTAGTTCCGATTGAAAAATGTGTAAAATTTTTTTGAAACGCGTTGCTTTTCTCGATTAAAAACGGAAGTGTTACTTTTAAGACTTCCTCGGAACGCGTTTCTTTTTTAGTTTAAAAACGGAACTGCTACTTTTGCTGTGATTTCCTGTCCCGTTGGAGAAACCATACAGTTCAGCGACACGTGCACGTGTGTGTTTATTGCTTTTTTTTAGATGTGAATTTATTCTAGACGTGTTTGTTTTTTGATTAAACATGACGTCATTGAAACACTCCTACACTACGGATCAGGAAATAGAATCTTTTCAGGTGCATGACAAACTGGTGTAAGTACTCCTTATATATTGTTCTCAATGTATATTATTTTATTCAGCAATCCCGTATCTTGTAATTGTCAATCTAACCTCAAAAGAAGTTAATTTACTCTCGCATTTCTTACAGTTTGAAAGATTTTTTTTTATTTGAGGTCAGATTGACGAAATTAGATTTTTTGAGGCTAAAGCCGCTACATGGAGTGCAAGACATTATAAATGTACAATATTCTTTTTAGCATTCTAGCCTCAAACAAGGTTATTTCACACTCGCCATTTTTCAGAGTGAAATTGTTTTTTTTTTTCTCTTTTTCGGCAATATAACCTAAAGAAAGTTATTATACATTCAAAATCTTGCAGTGCACATTTATTTGACGTTAGATTGATGAAAACGTGATTTCTTGGAGATTAGAACCGCTACATCGAGTGCAAGAAGTTATCATTAAACATCATCCAGTGAGCACAAAATTGTACGACGTCGTAATGATGTCGTGAAAACGTCTCCAAATTTTGTGTCCATTGGGCATATAATGACGAAAAATTCGAAAAATTTTGTAATCGATGATTTTCAGAGAGGTGATAGGCTTCGTGGATGCCATTGACAGTTTAAAGAACATCAACATCAAAGGTACGCTTTGCAGATTCTGAAAATTAACGCAGGCACAATGAAAGAATCAAATCCTAAGTTTCGAAATCCAAACGAAAAGATACATTTACTGGAATTTAATGTACAGCGTTCCAGCGTAATAATATTTTATGGGGATCACAAAGAATCCGAAGTACCTCCGCCATCATATAAACCGACTGGATTTAAAGACGTGATATACACTGAGGAGGGGAGAATTGGTAAATATATATTTCCCATAATAATATTCAATAATTCTAATCTTTGTTCGATATAACCATTTTGACGAATTATTATTGTTATTATAAATGCTATAATATTTGATTGTCCAAATTACAATACCATATGAATATTTTTTTAACGAAAATACATTTGATTATCATTGAACATAATAATATTCAAATAATTAATTTACAATTTATTATTTTACTTGGAGCATATAATATAAATATTATGGCATATTATAAGAACAATAACAATCGATAACATAAATTTAAGACAATAACAATCGATAACATAAATTTATATTGTATTAAACTTTCTGTATTTCACTATTATATTATATACGATTATGAGCAATTACATTTCAAATATTTTCCTTTAAGCCTTTTCCACTTCCACGTTTCAGAAGTCATGGGTTACATTAAAAGTATCTTAAAAATGGAAACACAGAAGTCTTTTCATGGATCTGCGTCATCGTTAAGGATTACTACCGCCTCTGCATACAAGTGACCAATTATGTGGAAAACAGCCGATTGCAAAAGGGTGTTCCCGTGAAAGTGCGCGGAGAAATGGACAAAAGATGTGAGTGAATATTAGGCTAAATTACATACTTTCCGCAGTCCATAGCAATTGAAGCTTTTTTCAATACTTTTGAATATTTTATTTTTATAAGAAATTTACGAATGTAAAAGTAAAACATTATTTTCAGCTGGAGGAGTTTTGAAGATAAAGGACATGGATGACATCGACATCTTAGAAGAAGCGCTTTTGAGCGATGAAGATTTACGTCTCAGTTACAGGCGTCTTCATTGTACGAAACGTCACAAATCAAATGAGATAGAGGCACAAAAGTAACTCAGAAGCTTGCCATCATTTTTTATATATGCACTGGAAGTGAATATGAAGTACTGCATGGTTGTGGAAAAGGATAAACCAAAAATTATTATAGGGTCTGGTCACGCTGAGACCTTACAAATAAATTTTTTCTTTTCAAAACAATCCATGCATTTTTCCTACTAAAGATGAATGGGACAGACAATTAGGAACGAAATTGAATCTTTAAAATCTATCATTTTTCATCTAATACATTATAGGAGGCTCAATTGATTCATAATACAATTTTCCACATTTTCATTATAAACTTACTGAAAAGATGTTTTAAAATACGAAAAAAAATCAGAAAAAATACGCTTCGGCTAACTTTCGTTCCTCACTGTCTTTCCAATTCCTCATTTATTTTTTCTACATTCTTTTCAACATCATTTCTTGAATAGTAAATGACTAATTTAGATCTTTTTCAATATTAAAATTACCAATATCGTAACAGATTTCAGATGAAAATTTTGATTTTTTGTTTTATTATCGGAAAAACTACGTTTTTCTTTTCGCGCGTCTACTTTCTCGGAAATCCCTTCTTAATGCACACCCACTCAGCGTGGACAGACCTTTTAATAACAAGTGATGCGTAAACTCATTACAAAACGATACTTATATTCTTTTTAGTTTTAAATATAATTAGATCAAGACTATTATAAAGATAAATATAATTCAAGAGAATTATATTTTTCTACTTATTTTCGTTCAACGTTTCAATTATGTCAGAGCTAAACATTTTTCTCTTCGAAGGGTAGAATGTTCTCAAAATTCCGTATAAAATAAGCCCAAGGTGAAGCCTATTTGTCTATTTTGCCACAGCCTATGAGTATAAGTCTAAAAGAAAATTTAATCACACTGCAAGAACTTAAAGTTGTAACTAAAAAGTTTAAAAATTGCAATATTCTTTGTGTCAAATTTTCAAACTTTTTAGTTACAATTTTAAGTTCTTTCAGTGTAATAAAATTTTTTTTATACTTATACTCATAAGCTGTTGCGATACTGTGGACAAGTAGCTTTAAAATTCGCCCAAGAACATTAAAATATGTTAATTATTTCAGAAGTTATTGATCATTTGAGAAAACATTGAAATTTACACTATTTTGGCAACATCTACTCAAAAAATAGATAAATTGGCTTCATCCTGGGCTCATTTTATACAGAATTTTAAGAGCTTTGAATCCTTTTAAGAAAAAATTTTTTAGCCCTGACATAATTAACATTAAGATAATTTAATCAGTCATTACAGAACAGGTGTCACTTGAAAAATAATTATATATGACTAAGTTTTCAGATATTTTAACATTATAATATATTAAGTGTGACGTCGTTCAAAATAAGAAATATGTTTATAGAATCGTTCCAAACAAAATAGATACTGAATAGATTTAATAGATTATTAATAATTTTTAGAATTTAATAGACTTCTCAAGAGGATTACATTTTTATACTTATACTCATAAAATAGGGTCTAAGTTTTGATTACTCTTATTCATGACAGAGTCGCCACATTCTTCATTATAAAAAATAATTTTCGTTCAACGTTTCAATCATGTCAGATCTAAAAATTTTTCTCTGCGAAGGGTTCAATGTTCTTGAAATTCTTTATAAAATAAGCCCAAGATGAAGCCAATGTGTCTATTTTTCAAGTAGATATGGAAAAAATAGTGTACATTACAATGTTTTCTGAAATTTTATATAACTTCTGAAATAATCAACATTTTTAATGTTCTTGGGCTCATTTTAAAAATATATATTTATTTAATTTTTATTTCTATTTCCCTACATATAAAATGTTTTCAAGTTTTTCCAACTTTTTAGTTACAACTTCAAGTTCTTTCAGTGTAAATTTTTTTTTACTTCTACTCATAAGCTGTTGCGATAATATGGAAAATTAGCTTTAAAATCAGCCCAAGAACATTAAAAAATATTAATTATTTCAGAAATTATAGAACATTTAAGAAAACATTGAAATTTACACTATTTTTGCAAAATGTACTTAAAAAATAGACAAATTGGCTTCATTCTGGGCTCATTTTATACAGAATTTGAAGAGCTTTAAGCCCTTTCAAGAAAAATTTTGTTAGCTCAGACATAATTAAAATTAAGATAATTTAATCAGTCATTGAAAAAGAGGTGTCCGGAAAATCTTTACCAGCAGTGTATATACAGTTAAAAGTTTGTCATAAGGAAAACCGCAGGATTCCGCCGGGAGCAGGTGCTAATCTTAAAAATTGCACTCGCTCTCAGCGAAATCGCGGTAAAATTTCAGCTGTAACCACGTCTCACAACCGTGAGATGGGTGGCCAGTCTGCGACGGATTCCGGTCAGGTGCTCTAACCACTGAGCTACAGAGAGATCAGAGGAAGAATTCTTTTTTTCTGAAATACGCTTTATTTAGCAAGATGTTACTATCAATTTTTAATAGAAATCTGTATTATCATCGGAGAAGGTAACGAATCGAGAAGAGGAATCTTTTTTCTGAATAAAATTTAATTTCAAATGTTTATTCTCCATCTTGTCTGAATTGACGTTAAAATATTTTCTGTATAGAATATAACTTTGGTCGATATTGTAGATTTCCATTTTATGTCTGGATTTCTCTTTTCGATTCGTCACCTTCTTCGATGATAATACAGATTTCTATTAAAAATTAATTGAACCATCTTGCTAAATAAAGCGTATTACACAAAAAATAATTCTTCCTCTGATCTCTCTGTAGCTCAGTGGTTGGAGCAGTTGACCTGAAATCAGTTGACCTGGTGTTTCGAATCCCAGCGGAGTGAAAGGAGAAGATCTTTTTTCTGAACAAAATTTGATAAAAAATAGAACAGTCTAATTTTCAGTTGACTAATGAATTTTCTATCAAAAAAATTTTCAACATGAAAAGGAATTTTTTTCAATTAAAAAAATGTTGCTACTCAAAAGTTTAATTTTTCACAAAATACATAAATTTTCAACCAAGAAGGTTAATTTTCTACCAAAGAAGACACATTTGAAAAAAAATTAATTTTTAACTAAAAGTGATAAGTTTTCAATAAAAAATAAAATAGTTTGATTTTCAGATAGAAAAATGAGTTTTTGAGCAAATAAAATATATTTTCGACGAAATAGTTAAATTTTCAACCAAATAAATGAATGTTCTACCAGAAAGATTGAATGGCTATCAAAAAAAAACTTACTTAATTTTTAACTTAAAAAATTTATTGTCAATGAGAGAACTAATTTTCAACCAAAGAGATTAATTTTCACCCAAAAAGATTAATTTTCTATCGTAAAAGAATATTTTTTAACAAAATTTATTACTTTTAAAATAAATATTTTAATTCTAAATGGAATTTTCAATATAATAATTAAATTTCCAACTTAATAGTTTAATTTTCAAGCAAAAATGTGAATTATTCACCAAGAAGATTAATATTCTACCACAAAAAACAAAGATTCAACAAAATACATAAATTTTTGAACAAATAGTTGAGTTTTCAGCTCAGGAAGATTGATGTTCAACCAAAAAAGAAATAGTTAAATTTCCAGTATAAAAAATTTATTTTCGACAAACATAACTAATTTTTAAGCCAAAGAAATTAATTCTGAGCCAAACAAAAATTATTTTCTACGAGAAAAGATCAATTCTTGACAAAATTCATGAATTTTCAACCAAAAAGGTAAATGAATCACCAAGAAGATTAATATTTTACCTAAAAAAAAACAAAGTTTCAACAAATCACAGAATTTTTCAATCAAATAGTTAAATTTTCATATGTAGAAGACAAATGTTCAACCAAAAATAGAATACTTAAATTTTCAGCTAAACAAATCATTTTAGAAAATATTAACAAAATAGTTCAATTTTAAACAAAACAAAAGAAGATCTTTTAAGTAACATGATAAGTTCAAAACCAAAAAATGAATTGAAGAAGAATGAATCCAAAAATTTATAAACTTTCAAAATTATATAATATCAAGCAATGTTAAGCTAGCAACATTAATTTACACATTAAAATTTGTTTTGAAATCTTTTTAAATATTCTCCCAAAAATTTGTTTCAAAAAAATCATTGCTAAAGTTTCCAGGAATCTAATAATAATTTTATTATCTTAGAACTCGAATATTTCCTACAATTTTATGAAAATCGTGAATAAAAAAATTAATATTTATCCAAACAGGTAAATTTTTAACTACAAATATGGATATGATGAATTTCCAAATAAAAAATAAAGTATTATTTCAAAATGTTTAAAATCAGACTCAAGGAACGTTGCGCCACGATCAGAAGTGAATTCCCGGTTTTTTAATTAAATTCCCGTTCATTTCTCGGTTTTTCCCCGCACAATAAAATTTTCTGTCATTTCCCGGTCTTGCCCGTTTTCCCGGCCAAGTTGCCGCCCTGCTTATATTATGGGCTGTGTCTAGACGTACCGAAAAATTGAGAAGAAAATATGAAAAAAATTTGATTATTTATTTCGAATATCGGAACAATGAGGTATTCCGTACATTATGCATGAAATATATTTTGAAACTCACCTATAGCTATTTCTATGTCGCGATATATGGTAGGATGAGCACTAGCACTATTGTAGAAAAGGTAGGAGAGAAAGACAAAAATTAAAAATCGCATGGCGATTCAATGAATTTGCTTTTGAACTGCGTAATTGAAGAAGAGAATATTCCTTTAATTTTCTCGCTTTATATACACAGAATTTATCCCTACTTTTCTACCAAGGTTGTGATATGTGGCCAACGTGACTACTTTTGATAGGCACCGAATATTTCCTCATCGAGATAAAAAATCCCTCATAAAAATCCTCCGCAAGCTATTTACAATAAAAATACAGAATTAGTGCTAATAAAACGTCTTCAAAACACTCGCTATGTACATTTAGGGTTACGAATTTGCATAGCATTTATGCTATTCACGGAGGATTGGAACTAAATCAGTTACCGCGATGACAATGTAATTTTTCATCATGATGATCATTCGAATGAAAAATCTATGGAAGGATGACTTTTGCTGTTTTTATTTTAACGAATTTCAGGAATAGGTCCAAACACTGTGACCTAAATGAATTTTGTGACCCTCGTGCCAGATGGGGGGGGGGGCAAAGGCACTTCAAAATGTCATCAGATAACCTGGGCGTGTCTCGAGGTAGGCTGAAACAATTTTCAGAGTACAGCTGGGCACATGTACTCTCGGGGTTTGCAAACTCCCCTACTTTTCAAGAAGGAGTCACAAACCTCCCTCTTCGAGGCAGGTCACCCATTTTCGGGGCATCAGCTTCTTCAGATGGCTGCTATCCGGAACAGACATTAAATCAATTCGATCAAAGTATGCCCGATGGTGTGTATAGCTTGGACATGCGATTTCGCAAAGAGGCTGGTCAGGAGATAATTGCTTGGAACACTCAGAGGATCTACAGCCCCCTTCCTAGGATGAATAGCAAGCTTGACTCCAAAGTAAAGAATTTGGGTGTAAAATATCTTGATGACAAGCGGATTAAGGTCAAAAGTTTTCTAACTAAAGTACGGAATGCGAAGAAGGTGTGCTATCTCACAGATGAGGAGATGCTAACGGCAATAGTCTTCTTACTAGAGGAGCTTCCAAATAAGTGGTTCAGTATGAACTGATGAGCATCGCCTACTTGGAGTAGCTTCAAAGCAACATTCGGCGCGCGATCTGGTAATATAAATTACCAATGGAAACTCGATGAGCAAGTGGCTTATCAAGATTTTCGAGGCCCGTTACATTTTGGAAGTAGATGGATAGAGCGTATACCAATATGCGCTCAGATATTGAATACCTAGTTAGGCGATATGAGTTGTTTGACTGTAACGGATTACCTGTTCTGGCGGCTGATACGGAAAGGACTCTAACATGGAGGAGGAGATTCAACCTCCCTGAAAGGAAGAAGGGAAGATTCATTTT